>VZRJ01013869.1:129880-158451 GCA_013397565.1 Ptilonorhynchus violaceus
TTCAGGGTTTTTGGTCGTCTTCTCTGCAGCTTTTGTAGAGTTTTGCTATAATACCAAAAGTCCTTCATGAAAATGTTTAGCCATAAATTATAACATTCCAGTCTCTGACATCCACACATTTAGGGAATTACATTATTTTCCTTTTTCACTCTAAATATTGACTGAGACCAATGGAATTACATATAGAATGCATAACCTGGCAGGCACGTAAGGAGAAGTGAGCCTCTGAAATACATGAAAGAACTGCTATTGCCTTGCTCGTTTTGTGGACTGTGAGGTTAGTGAAAGCCCAAATTAGCAACTGTGCAGAAGATGGAAGACATCAAAAGCCTAGAATATGACAATACCATATCCCTCACTTCATCTTATCAACATCCCAGATAAAGGGTGGAGGTACACAAAATGTCTTTGCTGATTTTAACCACCATAAACTGGATCCCTGGATTTAACTTTTATAATCTTGGTTCCATTTAAAATTTCTTTTACACTTGCTTCTTGGGTGTTTTCACCATAAACAACAATAATATATGTATCAAGACATAATATTCTCTCTACAAGACAGAACAAATTTAATAAGGTTCTTTTGCTTTTGAGATTCTCTCCCCATCAAATAGGCATACAACTTTTATAAAGCATTTGAGTGTCCAGAAAATCTGTGTTTGAACTCTATTCAAGGCAAACAACACAGTCTAAAATAATATCAAAGTTAAAAGAAAGGAGAGAGAAATATTTCCAACTTGGATAAAAACTATTATAGCTTGAATGAACTCTTAGTAGATTTTGGTTTCTTTACTAAGCTTCAAAATATTGTGCTGTATAGTTTGATATCCTGAATTTCCTTCTTTTTTTTTTTTTTTGAAACTACATCAAAAACATCAAAAGGCACTGTTTTATTCAGAGACAGAGAGTATGGGGAGCACAAAAGCAGATTGCCAGAAAAATAGAAAAATAATCAGAAGTTCCTACTCTTTATAGACAAAGATTGAGGTTCAGCTAGCCTAATAAATGGATATTGGATTTAGAAAACTTGGTAAGCTTGTGTAAAAGAAAATAACCTGAATCTGTAGCATATTGGGAAAAAATATTCAGGAAATCAAACTCTCTAATTATTAAGTCTTTGTTAAATGAGCTTGGTGCTGTAACCACTTCTCTGGAAAGTGTTCAATCACCCTCTGGTGAAAAGCCTTTTCCTGATATCCAACCTAAACTTCCCCTTTCTCGGCTTTGTGCCATTTCCACAAGTCTCGTCACTGGTCATGAGAGTGAAGACGTCGGTACTTATCCCTCTTTTTCCCCTCATGAAGATGTTGAAGACCACAATGAGATCACCCCTCAGTCTCCTCCAGCCTGAACAGACCAAGTGACCTCAGCTGCTCCTCATATGGCTTCTGCTCTAGACCCTTCATCATCTGTGTTGCCCTCCTTTGGACACTCTCTAATAGCTTTATGGTTTTTCTATATTGTGGTGCCCAAAACTGCACACAGGACTCGAGGTGAGGACGTCCCAGTGCAGAGCAGAGCGGGACAATCCCCTCCCTTGCCCGGCTGGTGATGCTGTGCCTGATGTACCCCAGGACTAGGTTGCCCCTCCTGGCTGCCAGGGCACCCTGACTCGTGTTCAACTTCGCATCTGCCCCAGGTCCCTTTCCACAGTGCTGGTCTCCACCCTCTCATTCCCTAGACTATGCCCACAACCAGGGTTGATGTGTTCCAGGCACAGAATCTGGCACTTGCCCCTGTTGAACTCCGTTGGATTGGTGATTGCCCCAAAACCACAAAAAAAAATGGTGATTCTCCCAAAAGACAGAGCTTTCAGATACTGTTTTTTAATTTTCACCTAGGGAAAGTTATCTGGCCCAGGGGGAGGGAAGTTCACTATAATTCTTTCATTTGTAGAAGCATTGTGATGTAGAACCGCAGACTGAGCATCAGAGGGTAATCACAAAAATCACAAAAGAGTATGACATTTTTTATTGTTATTTTCTTAGTTTTAAAAATACACTGGGGTAAACTCATTTTTTCCTTTTCATTTGGTAAACTTCAACAGTCATGAAAATGAAGAATTTATTTTCCTGGGGCAAGAAACTAATTCATACAAACTGATTGGTCCTTAGCAGCAAATCCTTCTTTCAACATCTAGTCAGGGCTCTGATAGGAACATGTGGCCTCTTGTTTCCCCCTCCATGTTTTTTCATAAATGTTTTGCCAATACTGCAAGAAATTTGTGGCAGCTTAGGAAATTTAAATGTAAGGGTTGAGATTTTTTTGTTGATTTCATGGAATTCTTAGATTATTGGATTGTATATTAGCCGTTAGCCAACAAACATGAAGAGGTGTCATTACTAATGAATACTACTGCCAAACTTTGCCGGACATACTTTGTTCAAATACTAAGACTAGGAATAACAGACATTTATAATTGATGATTTTTGAAATGAAGTGGAACTGCATTGTACAGCTCTGCTACCTAAATATTCTGTTCAGGCTCTAACTTTCCAGTAAAGACTAATGAGTAATAGCACTGCCCTGCACACTGAGTCACCTAGGCACTTTCATTTAGGTTTTGGAAGTAGAACATATTTTCCTTAAAAGGAAAGAGAGGTCTAGATATTTTTAATGTTCCTTATCAGAAGTGTTACAAGTTGTGTATTAGGAATACTATCCTATATTAGTGCAAATCACACATTTTATTCTGTAGTGGTTTACTTTTTAAGTCCCTGTTCTCTGACATTGCAAATAATTTTATACTTTTTTACATGCAAATAGGAAAAGCATCATTAATAATCATGATGCTACTTGGATTTACTTTAGTAAAATTATTTTATAATGTCTTAAAATGCCCTACTTTATACTGTATTTACCCTGTGGGAATAAGGTGAGTAGTTGTTTACACACAGTTACAGAACATCAAAGCCTTTATTAGACTAAACTGGAACATGAGGCTTAACAATTTAAGTTGTGAATTGCACTAGTTTTCAGTTTTCCCCTGCTAAGAGGATATAAATCTCAGGGCCAGCACAGTGGATTGCCTGAATAGGGCCTCACTAAATCCAGATGAGATTATCCTCTCCAACTGGCTGAACTGCAGTGTGGTAAAATCAGTTGTTACATCTGAACAGATTTTGCAATATTTGCTTGTGTTCTTCAGTGTGTTCAGTTCCATTATCTAATGTTTTTATGGTAGTCAGTGTCTTTAAATGGTTTCACTGAAGAGCTTCAATAAATATATATTTGACTTTGGGCATGTTGGCTTGACTTAGGAACAACAAAATTAATTCATTTTGAGCAGCTGAGTGCAACTCAGTTTTCGGAAGAGAGAATCAGTTGTCTGCATTGCTGTCCGTATTGCTGTTTGCATCAGGATGAACACTTTGTCTACAGCATTCCTCATCAATTTAGCTTTTCTTTCAGAGTGAATGTAGTTCTTTGTCCTATATGCATAACTCCAACAGACAATAGTCTGTGCTTTTCAGACTCACAGTACATGTTGCCATTAAATTATAACATCATGGGGCAATTAAACAGAAAACAGTTTATTTGCTTTTAATCTATTTTGCAATGTTTCAGTTTTCTAATTGAAACTGTAAACAGTGTGTGACAGAGTAGAAATGCAGAGAATGCAATAGGAATAAATATATTCATTAAACTCTCTGAACACTTCAGCAATTCTTGAATTTGTCAAAATGTTAGATTGAATTACAAAGATAAATATAATATAAAAAACCCCTAGTCTAAGATGAGTAAGAATTATGACCCTCGCAACCTTAGAGTAGGCTTTGTTGTTTGTGTTTGGGTTTTGAGCGTTGTTTTGAATATAATGTTGATGATCTAATCAATAATGCCAGACAGAATTCACCCCATATATACAGCGGAGGAAGCATGAAGAAAACCCGTTAGATAAATTAGGCTACTGGGAAGTGTTCTATTCCTCTTTGAAGGGTTTCCAGGTATGTAGGATTATCAGAGAATTCTAGTCTGACTCCCTGTGGTTCTTTGTTCTTCTTGTATCCAGACTACATCTCAATTTGCCTAAATCCCCATCATCTGTTAGTCTTAAACTTGGGCATTTTATGTAGGCTAAAATAATACATCATATATAGAAATACAGTAATTTATTACAATCTAATCAAAATAGTCTAATCAAATAATTCTTTTCAGACCAGATTTAAGTACTAGAGAAAAAGAAAGAAAATAATACTACTAAATAAAGAAGCCAGATAATATCACCATTAAACTATTATATATGCTTTCTGCACTCTTCCACGGCTCCACTGGGTCCCAGGATTGATGGCTGCTGACTGAGGGGAGATTGTATTGAGTCATCAGCATCCTAAGTACTTTGAAGAAGGTTTATTGGTGTTGATGACAAAGATTTCTTCCTCTTCACTCTGGGATATAATTGGGATCATTTTCCTACATTTTCTGCCGTGCTCTACACTCTTTCTTCATTGCTCTATAATTCCATGATACAAATCCAAATTTGGTACATACGATATTGGAGATGTAATAAAAACCTGTTCTTTGTTACTCCTTAAAGTGTTTGTGCTGGTTTGACTGTAAACCAGCAGGGGGAATTAACCCCACACAAAATACCTCAAGAGATTTTAGGTCAAAATCACAATTTCAATAAAAAAGGGTTAAAATAAATGCAGTAATACAGAAACACGGCTTAAACAAACCGACAGAGTCACGGTACAACCTGACACCCTCTTGACCAGGGTGGTAGCTGTGTAGTCCAGTTAGGCACTGGTCCTGCAGAAAGGTCTGGTAGTCCAGTCCAGTAGAGTAGTGGAGTGGAGTCCAGTTGAGTCGAGTCGAGAGTTCCATCGAGTTGAGAGTCGTGTCGAGAGTCACGTCGAGAGTGGAGCCCCGTCGAGTTGAGAGTGTTTTCTGCCATTCTAAACCCTTGGTTTATGCTGTGTTTCTTGGCTGGCACCTCCCCCAGGGGCAGGGACTTTCACAATGGAAGAGGATTTTCCCGATGTTCTATTGGTTGCTTTGGTAATGAGCTCGGATGGTCCCCATGGTCCTCTGAGCTCAGATGATCGCTGTGGTGCTCAGATGATCCCCGTGGTCCTCCTCCAACAATCCAAGTCCAAGATTGGGCTATTAATCAAGCTGGGTGGTGTAATGGGCCATTAGCTGAGATTAGATAATCAGGATGGGTGGTGTAAAGGGCCATTAGCTGACATTAGATAATCAGGATGGGTGGTGCTTGCTGTCAGCCGGAGTGCTTATCTCAGTTGAGATAAGGAGTCCCTCAGGGACCAGGTGTGTAACTGTGAAATTTATCCAGCTTTTGTGGGTGGTAATGGAACATATGACTAACTCAGGACACTGTTTTATGCAAATTCTAAAAGTATTTTTATCTAATAACAGGTATTTAGCCACGGGTTACTTGTTTAAAGCTTTAAGCAATCTGGTAACGTTTTGTGCCCACAATTTCAAGGTCTTTGCTATAATCGCCTTTACTCCTCTATATAGCACTTTTATTCTAGGATTGTAAACAGTGCATTTTACTCAGTGTAGCTTCTTGGTATTGCTATCTATTATTTACAAAAGTGTATAAACCAGTAAATACTATACCATGCAACTGAACAAAACTCAGCAAAAGCTAAAGCAAATCAGAGAACAGTCACCTTGTTAGACAGCTGTTACTGCTAAACAAGCTTGAAGAAACTTCTGTGTAATCTATGTAAAGCCTGACAGGCTCTGAGGTCTACCCTGCTAACAGAACAAAGACTGTGGGCTGTTGCTGTAGAGGTTATACCATATTCACAGAGCTGCAAGTCTCTTTTTCTGTTAGAGGATAGTGTTCATCACAGGTATGATACCAGAACATGCCTGTACTCTAGACAGAACTTAGGCCCTTGCCTAAATTTCACGAATAAGATTTCAAATATGACATATGAAAGAAATATCGTAAGGAATGCTGAGAGGTTCAGGGCTGAAATAACAAAATCATGGCTTTATAAACAACTTGATCATCCTTATTTCTTTAAGTACTGGTTTTGAGTTTATGCCATAAACCAAATATAGGTAAGTCACACAGAAATTCTGCAAAGTTCTCCATGTCACTATAAGCTCTAAGGTACTATTATCGTGCAAAATTACAGTAACGGTACCTTTGAATATCAATGAATATAAGAAACATTGATAAAATAACATTTCACCTTACTATTTTGTCGTCAGCTGAACATAAGTGTATATGCCAGATCAGAAACATTTGCTCAGAGGTTTCAAACACAAAGTACAAATGTTTCAGCACACAACACAACAAGCAGAAATTCCCCTCAGAGAACTCAACTATGCTCTGTAAGTCTTTATGCCTTTATAAACATTGGGAACATGGCATACAAGTGTCTAAGACCAGAGATTAAGCAATAAAGTACCATTTTATCACTTACCTTTTTTTAAATCAAAATGAAACCTCTAGTCTCTTTAATGACAGAAATTCATTAGTGAAACTTGTCACATTCAGTCTAATCCACATTGAAAGATGCCTACCCCACATGGACAGTTATCTTCTCTCTATTTTCATCTGTATTGTTAGAAAAAGAATTTAAGATAAACTAACTTTATCTGTAATAGGCATTTCCCAGAAAAGACGTAGGAGTAACACACAAGTTCTCACAATCACTAATCATGAATTGCTAGTTCTTTAGCGAAGAGTATTTTCCCCAGGGAGGTCATTCAAGCTCCTTCCCTAAGCATTGGCATTTAGATTTTTATTTTTCTCCTTTTTTTCCCCCAGAGATTTAATATATATATCCACCTATAGTATGATTTCTTAAAAGAACATGATAGTTGGATGCTGTATATTTGTTCACATTCAATAAATGTATAGCCTAGTGCAGAAGTTTTCAATGTCAGCTGGAACAGATGGCTTCATAGGCTTTCATAGTTATTCCATGAAGTATTTCCTGGCTGCATTTTCATTCCTTTATGTTCTTTATTTGAGCAAATAACGTTTTCAAGGAAAGATCTGTCATTTTACTGCGTGAAATAGCACGCTGTGCACATGTTCCTAGGCAGGTGTGTTTCACTTCTACAACAAGCACACACAATATGTGTACCAGTAACTCCTGTAAAGAGACAAACACCGACATATGCTAGAATTTAACTTTCCGTGAAGGATTGTAACTAAAATTTCAGCTATGAGGTCTGCAAGTGAAAAACGTGGAAAGGTATGTAAACCTCCCTTACTAATTCCAATTTCATTCACAGGTAGCATTTAGTAAATCTGCAGTTATTGTTTTTGCCATACAATAAACCTGAGGATTAACACTGTCTGAAGAATCTTTGGAAGTTCTAGTTTCCATTACCTGTTGAGAAGCTGTGAACATCTACCTTAATTTGAAGCTTTTCACAATGTCCATTGTGGACACCTGTGAATCGTTGTCTCAGAAAGAACTGCACTCCACAAAGTTTATCATTAAGGTATGTGGATCTCTTTCTGATATGGTCTCAATATATATGCACAGCGCAAAGGCAGGAAAAGTGGTGAGAACTCCTATAGATTCACTGGGTTTGCAGGTGCAGAAGTGGTATGGGGTGTCTGTGCCAAGGTGACACCTGGGGGGGCTTTGCAGGCCGGCTTCCATGAGGGGGCCAGGGCTGCTGCATGTGGGACATGGCCAGTTCCAGTTAGGACCCATGACAGGGCACAGCAGAGCTCCTCAGCCGGGCTGGTGGTGCCTCTGCCAAACTGTGTTTCAGAAAGGCTAAAATGCTGGGCATGCGGAATTGTGCAAGGTTAAAGAAAGTGAGAGAAACAGCCCTGCGACACCAAAGAGGGGGAGGAGGTATTCCAGACACTGGAGCAGACATTCCCTGCAGCCTGTGAAGGATGACATTGGAACAGATGACATTCCTGAAGAAATGGCTGCTTGTGAAAAGCCCACACAAGAGTAGAGAAAAAGTGTGAGGAGGAAGGGGCAGCAGACAGAAACTAGAAACTACCACGTACTGACTGTCACCCTCCACCTTCTGTCCCAGCTACACTGCCAAAGGAGGGGTAGAGGGGTAGAGTTGAGCCTGGGAAAAGGAGAAGGAAAAGCATTGTTTTAATGTCTTTTTGTTTCCCTCTACCCAAATAGTGGGGGTTTATTTTATTTTAATTGGCAAAATATTAAGTAAATTTTCTCAAGGTGAAGTCTGTTTTGTCCATGACAGTGCTGTAATCTGTAAGTGATCTGCCAATTTTTATGTCAGCTCATGAAGTTTCTTGCTCTTGTCCTTCTTATTTCCTCCCCTGTCCCGCTGAGGGGGAAAGCAAGCAGTTTGGTGGGATTTTGCATGCTAACCACAACTATACCACCACAGAGGGGAAGAAAATTTGATGTTAGCACATTATGTCCATTTCAGACTAATAAACTTGAAAAAAGTAATATTATCATGAAAAATAAGAGTGATAAAAAATGACATTGTTTTATGATGGTAGAAAGTGCTTGTATAAGATTCCTCAAAGTCTAGCAAGGACTTCAGGTGCATAAGCAGATGGGATAGCTGAGTTTTAAGACATTTAATGGTTCAATTACACAGCTTATAGAAGCTAAGCTCTGGCATATTGTTTGCAACCTCGGACAGAAACTGTTGGCGGGGGTGTGTGCATTACAAGATTTATCTGGGGATTAGGAGTTCTATTAGATAAAGCTTGAGATGCTGAATATGCTCACACTTCTTTTCAAGGATGAAAAAGGGCTGGATTACAGTGTATAAATGTTTAAAGGGTCACACATGAAAACCCTGAGAAAAACCTGTTTTGATTCCAGGGGATTATTAAAGTGAGAAGTCACTGCTCTGAAACTAATAAACAATCCTTCAGAATCAGCAGTACACTGGATTGATATGTATGTGAACTGCAAGAAAACTTAGAGTAAGCTTCCAGAAATTCTACAGTTATTGATTACTATTATTGTAATTAGTTTGTAAGGAATTATAAACACTGTAGCTGAAGTTTTAAAATTTATTGCTAGCTGATGAACATTGGTGTAAAACCTAGTGAATACATTGTGTTGCTCGTATTTTCCTCAGTGCTCTGAAAATCTTGCATCTGCCCCTGAAACTTTAGTAGCTGACAAAATACTGAATCAGACAGATTATGGCCTGAGCAAGGCAGCAGACACAGGTATGACAATGCCTTTGTGATATCCAAAATGATGAAAGAAACTCTTCTTCACAATAGTGACAAGAATCTGTACCTCATTGCAAGATCAAAGGAAGTGCATAGATAGGTTTATGAACGTATGTTGCTGACCTTGAAAAACGTTTTTTTTACTACTGGAATTATAAATCTGTTTTGCTTCTATTTATCCAGTAACAAAGTCACACAGTCTGATTATATTTGTGCAAATTAAAAAATAACAAAAATGTTGAGATAATAGTGACTCCCAATTTGGGCTTTTTCCTCTGGAAAATTTGTCCAGATGCTTGTGGAACTTTGATATTTGTTCAGAATTGGTTTTAATATTTGTTTAGAATTATCTGTGCTTGGTGAGAGGGCAGATCTTAGAACGGTGTGGGCATGGCCAGGCTGCCATTCTGTACCACACACATCATCCCTGGGGGCAGTGGTTTCAGGGGAAAGAAAAGGGTGACTACACACTGGAAGGGCACCAGTTTTTTCCCTCTCTCCCTTGGGGAAGTTGCCAGCTGTGGTAGGGCCGCAGACTCTCAGGACCAGCGCTGCAGACTCAGTCCCTCTGCCACTGTCACCTATCCCTTCATGTTCCTCAGACAAGGCTCCAAAAGTAGCAGCTCCGAAAGCGGCGAACTGAAAGGTAGAAGCAGCTGCAGGGAACAAAGGTGGTGGCCAGCCAAGGTGAGAGGAGCCACTCTCAAGCCAAGCCGCAGGCACCAAGCCAAAGGGAGCCAAGCTGAGTGGCAGGCATGGAGCCAGAAGGAGCTGAGCAGAGCCAGGTGGAGCCAAGTGGAGTCGAGTGGAGCCAAGCGGAGCCGGGCAGAGCAGGGCCAGGCAGAGTCAAGCCGGGCTGGTCAGGGCAGTGTGGCAGGGCCTGGACAAGCCAGCTTTCTGGCGGTTTGGGGACAGGGAATGCTGGCTGTGGGGAACATCCACCATCTTGTCTTTGTCTCAGGGGGACCATATGTTACTGCTGAGCTGCAGGAATGTTCACCATCTTGATTTTTTGTCAGCGGCCACATGGAACTAAATCAAAGTGGTAAACACCTTTATGTGTAAAGCACCTTCTCTTTTGTATACTTTTGTCGTTAATATTGCTGTTGTCACGTATGGAATTTTTTCTTAGGTGTTTTTTGTTTTCTATATAAAGTTTTAATTTATCCTGAGAATTTTCGCTTGAGAGGAAAAAGATATGGATCTCCCTGAGGTTTATATTCTGCCTACCTCACATTGCTGAATCCATTTGATCACCAGTAAAACAGCCAGTATAGCATAGCCTCATGGTGTTCAGCTCTAGCATATATTAGAGCATGTAGAATTCTTTTATGACTGCCTTAAAGCCAGTGTTTGTCTCTTATAAAGATCAAGGCCTCTCAGAGCTATTCTTTTTCTGACTTCTGCTGACCAATATTGAAATTTTACATTTTCAATATTTCACTAAGGAGGCTGTAGCAATCTACCCAACTGTTGGTCAGGGACTTTCTTCCAAAAGCTTTAAAGAGGATCATGCAAGGCAAGGAGTAGTTAGAGATGAGATATTTATATAATTATAATAGATATACATGTATGTACATGAAAGAGTGCACAGATATACATTCACATTTATATACATACATATATATGTGTGTATGTATGTATGTATGCATACACACACAGAGAGATTATTTGCCAGGATGATTCTACTTTTTGCGCTGCCTAAAAGATCACAGATATGTGGAAGATGGTTTCCCTCACTGAAAGTAATTTTGAAAGTAATCCATTTTTATAAAATCCATGACACTTCCAACTCACGTCATTAACAATTGTAAAGTATTGGCTCAGTCCAGCCTGCAAGTGTACAGCAATAGGATATCTGCAATTTTCCTAAAGCATAAAAAGAATAAATTCATTAATTTCTCTTGTGAAATCTTTGCTTAGAATCTCAGATACCCTGAGTGATGATGCAGTACTTTTGGTGAAAGATTTGCAGGAGACAGAAGGATCATCTATCATTGCCATGATTTTTAGATTTAACAGATTTCATGGGTTTCATTTGAACCTACTGAGACTGAAAATATACTTAAATAGCCTGTTTAATATAAAATGTTGGGGTTTTTTTAAACAGAAAGACAAAACTAGTGCTTCTACACCTCCATCTTTTTTGCTTTAATTAAAATACAACTTGATAGACTGTGCCCTCTTAAGGTTTCTTTCTAGGAAAATAATTCCTTTATAATCTCAAACTTCAGCAGCTGCTTACAGTGCTTACAGAGCTTCATGTTTTCCCTCAAAAAGAACTTAGGTTATCTATTCTGTATGTTAACTCAAAAAATTTTCAGATTTCTATCAAAAATAATCTTTTTACATGCAGACAAAGGAGACTATCAAGAAAGCTGGGGTACTTTTCCTGTCTTGAGATGATTTCATTACTATCTGTATGGTACAACTCCAGTAAAAATCATTAACCATCTTTCCTTTCTGCTGTCTCAAACAATGTTTTAACATTTACCGATTCCATTTTCAATGTACTGAAATTTCAGAGATGTTAAATGTGGAAGCTCCACTGCTCTTGGTACTCATTCTCTACATTCAACAAACTAAACACACTACTATTTAATCTCAATAAGGTCTTCCATGTGGAAATCTTAAATTCATTATATATGATTAATTTTAGGAATTATTTACTGCACAAACTTTGGGAGTGTGCAAATATTAATTTTTAATATTATTTTTAAAGTAACTTAAGAATGTATTTTGTAAACACACATAACAAAGCTCTCACCAGCCTTCAGAAAAAATCAATACAATAAATATTGTGACAATGTATATGCATGCAACATCTAAAAGTTTAATTTGTTTCTTATATAACTATATATATATATGTATATACACATAAAACAAGACAGTTAAACAGCAACCATAAGAGAACACACAAAACGCCTTATCAGTTCCTTGTCTGATGTTGAGATTCTCCGTTGGAGCAGAGAGACTGCGGTGACTCCCCCGCGGCTGCAGGGGGCGCTGTGGCGCGAGCGTAACGACCCTCACGTGGCAAATGGCGGCTCCGGCGAAGGGGACGGGGGATCACTCTCGGTGCGGACCGGCGGGGGCAGCAGCCCGACCCCACCAACCTCAGCAGCGGGCAGCGAGCAGCGGAGGCAGGCAGGGTTGACTGGGGAGCGATGGACCTCGGTATCACCCACCGGTAGACCAGCAAAGGGCAGGCACAGCAGAGACCAGCAGCTCTGGGCGGTGATTGGTTACAGCGTAACTCGGTACCCTATGCCGCTGAGGGACCCTCGGAGATGTCACAGTGTATCCGTGCTCGGGAGCCAGCCGGCGGAGACGTCGTGTACCCTGTGCTGCAGCCGGACCCTCGGAGATGTCACAGGGTATCCGTGCTCTGGAGCCAGCCAGCAGAGACGTNCAAGTGATCCCTTTTGTCCTTAAGTATCGTCGTTCTCTGTCGTTACCGTGGAATGCAGTTCTATAGATAACTCCCTTTTGTTCTTAAGTATTGCCCATCAATTTCCCGGCCAGCCCCTCCCCATTTACACAGCCTGCCTAGTACCTGAGGGAAAGGAAACAAATTTCATTTTTTCCTAACCCATAACAGTATGCTGTGGGAATAAATTTTATATGTTCAGCAAGTACAGGGGATAAACAATTCCCTATGAGTCAAGTCCTGAAATTCAGTTCTCTAGAAGACAACAACCAAAGAAAACAGGAAAAATAAGGAATAGGCAGATCCATGATGTCGCATTTGATGTGGTCACATTTGATGTATGAGTTACTACAATGGCTTAATTTATTTTCTTAAACCCAGAATTTAAGAGCTAACATCTCTTTAGAAATATTCACAAAATGAATAAGCATTCACTGCTGATAAAATCCCAAATTTCTATGACAACCAAGGGATCTTTGGCAAGAGAGTCCTCATAGTTTTGTTCCTGATGTGGGAACACAAGCAACTAAGTATAACAAAGTGACATAATTATTTGGAATCTTCCAGTCTTGCATGGCTTCCAACGAAAATGGAGAAAACACAGTTACTCAGTGGCCTGCCTGTTTCAGTTTCATATTGCTGTTTTTTAAAAGAAGCATCTGTGCCAAAATTTTAAAATTATTTACCTTCCTAAAAGTCCTATTTAATCCTAAATTCCTGAAATTTAGAGCAATATTGCATAATTGTTCTGAAGAATCTATGTAGTGAAGAATTGCATAAATTTTATGCTACAGCACTTGTACTTGCCTATCTTCTCTAATAAGTGTTTTCTTTGTGATAACAAAATGGCAAGGTTTTCCCTATTTTATATGCTAGCATGTTCTTTATCAACTTCTGCATAGTACTCTGTACACTTTTTAGGCTTAGTCTTTGCCTTCCATTTTAATTTACAGAAGCATTTCAAAACCTGCTGGTTTCCTTCATTTTCTACTTACTAGATTTTGAAATTGTATGGGTGATACCTTAAGTACTCCAATGTTAGATTGCACTTGCCATGTGTGAAGCTGATTATGCAGTTGTCTTATCTACCTGGACTCCTTTTGATGCTTGCAGTCTTCATGAACTTGTTCAAAGTTCTAAATCATCAGAACATTCAACAAGTTGTTAACTTCCAAGAAATGTATATATAACTAGAGGGTTTGAGCAGTGATTTTCTATCATGTATTTGGTGTATCCTTTCCATCTATATACCAGTCCCTGATTTGGTAGTAGGAAGTGAGCAGTACAGCTTCCCATTGATATGAAAAATGTCTTTACATGATATTTTTCAAAATAATATTAAGCTTTTTATGCCTCGATATCTTTTACTATGACTGCCAAAGGAAAACAAAATACATCCCTATAATTTACCAAAGGACTAAGAAAAGTCCCAGTAAATGCACTCATCTCAGCTACCAATGTCATAATTTCGTATCTCTTTCAAAAAAGGTAAAGAGGTTAGTTAGGGAATATGTTCCTTCTCTATATTCATTTGGGAAATCTTCTGTTATTTCATTACTGCACAGGTGTTCTTTTTATGCTATTGCTCAATATACTCTATTAGTTTGCTTACTCTGGAGAAAAAAATGTCCTAGTTAAAAAAATTGGTGGATGTTAACGTGTTTGAAATATGAAAAATGTAAGCTCTAGTAAAAAAACTACTTTCTGTAAAACCCTCAGTCAATTTTTCCCTGGCTTGCAATAATATGATCCTATTTTTTTATTTTATTTTTCTTCAGCCCTCTAAGAAGATAGAAGGAGGACTAGTGAAATGGTGAGTAAGAGAAAATTAATGCCACTGAAGTAAAATGGCCCACCCTGGACAAAAAACTACTTTTAGACATTCATATTTCATTTGCAAATTCTGTCTTGTACTCCTTAGTGTATAAAATAAAGAGGGAGATTTGTGGGCAAAATTCTGAATCTGCTTCCCTCCTTTAAAGCCTATGTGATTTTACTGATCTAAATGTACAGGTTTGAGCTTCAATTTAGAATTATTGAGAACAGAAATGGGAAATAGAACAGAACCTGCATTGTGAAAATGTCCACAACTTCCCCTGTAAAGATTTGCTCTTAATAGAAATTTTTATCCCAAGGAATTGCACTGTGAAGTTAGGAAGTCTTCTTAAGTTGCACAAGAATCATATGAAGAATTGAAAGGTAAAGAAGTAACTTTAATGCACATCATTTTGACTACTAAAATATGATGTGGATTAATTCACTTTTTGAAAAAATAGAGAAAAATACAATGCAGAAAGTGAGTTGAACCTGTGATTACCTACCCAAGCTGGTGAACAAATACATAATCATTACTATCATAGAACTTGAATAATTCCTGAGAAGCTGGTTCAGCCATACCTAAATCTCTCTTGAGCTTGGTGTAGCCCTCTTTCCCTCTGTTTTGGTCTGACTTCTTGTTTCTTATTACTTGCAACACAGTCAATGTCTGTATTACATATTTTGTAGTACATTTTGCACAAATCTCTGTTTGAAGGGTCTTTGGATATTCCACAAATGATAACATATTGCAAAGGTCATCACAGCATGGTTGTACCAGAACTGGCTTTCTGTCATTTTCTTCTGTGTATGTTTCCAGTCATAAAAATGCTGAGCTTTTGGACCAGTAAAGCACACTTCGATGGCACTCTATGTTACTAACTATATGGATAGCAGCCAAAGGTAGCTATGGCTACTGAATTACACAAGCTAAGGAGTAAGTGGGAAGTCAATAATAAATCAATATTTTGCAGAATTGTTGTTTCTCAAAGCAAGTGATTGCAACTCTGAAACTTGTAGAGATGAAAGTCACTGAGAGGTGAGCTTCCCAGTAAACAAAATTCAGGATTATGTTTTGGTTCTTTTTTTTTGAGAAGAGTAGTGCAAAAGATATTAATATTACTTAAAGAGGGGTCAGAGAAAAATGTAAAAGTCAGTAATAGACTACTTCATCTTTTCTCAGGTTTTCTAGGAAAGTGGAAAGAGAACTTTGTTTAATGACCAAAAGGGTGTTGTTATCTTCCTATCACAATTTTTTAAATATGAAAAACTTCTCAGAAGACAAAGGCAAAATATTCTGTTTTGCATATCAGGTTTCAACTCCAATATTCACTCAAAAGCTAATTTTATAGTGACAGTCCATGCAACCTTTTTATTACTACTTGACTAATATATTAATGAATACTTAGAAGGCAAGTTACCTCAGCTTGTGTAACAAAATACATTTTGATGTATTAAACACTTAATAGTCCCACAGCAAAATCACCTACAGACAGATGAAAAGTCTTCAGTTTGACTGTGTTTGAAATATCAGGAATATCCCAGTCTAGTAGGATAATATGAAATTAACAAAAGACTGATCTAACTTCAGCTTCCTGACTTTTGACTTCATTGAACCTCATTTTCAACCCTTACAGGTTGCTGTAGCAACCTGTAGCAGCCAGCTACAGTTTGACTCTCCATCCATGCTAGATTTCACATTTGTGATAATGGTACTGCAAGCAAATTCCTGACCTTTATTTCAAGCAAAATAGGTTCTGTTAAATATTAATACTTATAGTACCTTGAGATACCCTTGATTCTTTTCATTTGATTTGGGGGTCGATTCCAGCTCTAGTAGGACGTGCTCTTTTCTGTATAAGTGTATTCTCGTGTTGGCTTAAATGCAGTTTATGGTTTTGTTTGCTTTGATCTGCTTGAGCTGATTCTATAATCACTTTGCGCCACTGTATAAAGACTCAAGCAGTAGGGTCAAAGAGCTTGTCATTACCACCCTTTACATACTTCTGGAGAAATCTAATATTTGCTCTGCTTTCTTAAGAGTCTGTATCATTCTGAGCTCTACTCTATGTTCATAAAGCACCTTTATTTAAAAGCATTCTGCTTTACAAACTTGGTAGTTCTCATATAGCCAAATGGTTATTCAAGATGGGCTCTTTGGAGCTGGTGGAAAGACTCCTATGCCATATAAAGGGCATTACTTCTGGGAGAAGTTGTGCCTTTTCTACTCTGGAGAAGGACTAAATAGTTCAGCAGTAAGGGAAGCCTATGTCTGGTGGAAAAGACGAGCAACTAAATCGAGCTCTGCTGCTGTTCCCTAAAGAGCATCCTGCCCTCATCTGATCCTGAAACATCAGTGTTAGTGGTGAGGTGCCTTTGCACAGGAAACGTGGTTTCAGAGCAGGGAAGGAAAGTTATATTTAGGAAGTATTTGCTTTAGAACAGACCAGACTTCAAGTTGTAACTTCTACTCCCAATGACTTAGTTCTGAAATAACTAATTTTCCGTTATAGTTTCCAGTACTTTCATTGTCTTTCATCTAGACATTTCATACTCCCAGAGCCCTCATTGAGACACAAATGTTTATTTCCTATAGTACCACTGCTGCCAGCATGAGGAAAAGCAGTTGTGTGGATAATAAGGATCTATCTTTAGGAAGAAAAAATATTTATTTCTCAAATAAATTTTTGATTTGTAGCTTTAGTTATTCAAACTGCTCCTTTTGTGGATTGCTGATGTGTGGTGACAATTCTTACTCCTAAGTGTAGCAAAGCAAATATATCTGGGACTCCAGGGAGCATCAGGGAGCTCATTTTTATCGACTAGAGTAACTGGATGGGTACTATTATTTTTTGGCTGAACCTTCTAAATTGATGTCATTCTCACTTTCTTGAACTGCCTCTGCATGCTAAAAGGTCTGAAAGATATTTCTTTTATAGATTACATAGTAGCCAATCATTTTGAAAATGAACACTCTGTTTCTCTCTGAAAGAGCATTATATTTATAATTCTCTATTTGTAAGTGTGCTTTCAGTATCCTTAAATGTATTGCATACATACATAAAACACACAGCCTTTAAATCATGTTTGTGTCATAGTAACTGTGAAATAGTCTGCACTTCTGTAACACTTAGTATATACAGTCATTTATAGACATGCTTTTCTGACATTGCCAATAATTTATGTTTCTATCCACTACCATACAGCAAGAGGGGAGAATAGAGAAGGTAATCCATTTTCAGAAGAGAACACAACATTCTGAGGTTTTTTTAGGTTCACCACTAAGAAGCAGATAACAACAACTTTCATTAATATAAAAAAAATAATATTTAACATAAAATGTAGCACTGAATATTTATAGAGAGGATTTTTTGTAAATCTGTGAATGTGAATACCGTATATGCTTAGGTCTAATGTGTGGTAACTTAATATTTTTTTTCTTAGTAACAGATTTCCTTTTTTATTTTTGCATCAGGACAGTATTTCATGCTTGAAAGCCTAAAGTGTATAATGGCTGACTTTTTTATCCTCTAGTAAAAATAATAGAATACCTTCTTTAGAAAAGAGTGATTTTCTGCTATCTTCAGATTTAACAATGACTTCCCAGGGAAAATAAAGGGAAAGAAGTTAAGTTACAAACCATAATATTATGGCACCCTGAGGCTGGTAAAGGTGAGATACAGACAAGTGTTAAACAAGACAGTAAAGATAAGAGAGCAATTTTATTGTTTAGTCCAAGTCAAGTGACTTAAATGAGCTATACATTAGCTATTGCTCTTTGAAAGATAAGAATTAATATGCCATTATTTTGATGTCAGCTCCTTCATGGGAGATGTTCTAAATGTGTTTGCAGTTTTTTTTCTCAAAATAAAAATTGTTCATTTGTTGGTTGGGTATTATTATTATTATTATTATTATTACAAAATCTGTAAAGTCTAAGAAAGTGAACAGAATTTCAGACTTTTGAAATTAAGTATTAAGTATGCAGCAATGTCTGTAGACTATGGAGAGGTGGATATTTTTTTAAAATTCTTGTTTTTTCAACAAATGGTTCTCTTTGGCACAACTTTCCAATTTCAGTCTTCTTTCAAATATGTTTTATTACACATTTTAGATTAATTACATTGATAACAGTAGTTTTTTATACAAACTATAAACTCAATATAAAATGTGAAAAAATAGAAAATGTTCCTGAATAGAAAGCAGTGCACTTTGTTATGAACAGATTTAAATGTACATAAATGTCATTTTTTGTTAATATGTATTTCATTGACTGATTGATGCTGGAAGTAAATGTGGTATTTTCAGTGTTACATTTGAGTGCTCTAATCTCCACTAAATCATTTTCCCCAGGTGTCACCTCCAAGACAATGATTAATGACATACTAATAAAGTTCACTTTGCCAGTTTAAAACTAAAATGTCATTTCTATTGGGTATGAATAATTTTCAGCTAAATAGAGCCTTGAATCAGAACCATGGTGTTCTTTGTTCAAGAACTTTATTTTTAAAATATTTTAATATAGCTGAAAGTGAAAAAAAAATTGGATGTGAGTTATCTAAATGATGAAGTGATGTTTTTGTTGGCTGATTCTTCTTTTAGTCTTGGCACTCTGCTGTTTGAAATAAATGAACCATTATCAATCACTAGGTATAATCAGGTTTACAAATCACTCTACAGTGCCATTAGCCAATCGCAAATGAGAACTCTAATCCCTGTCCTCATACTAATACATATATTCTCTCGTCTAGGTGATGTGTCTTGCATGAAAATGGAAACCAAACCTCAGACTAATATTATTCCTCAATTGCAAAGCATTAACAGCTATGCAGAATGAACGGCAATCTGTAGCCCAAAGAACCTAAAATCTGACAGTCAAAAATGTCAGGAGGAAACACTGAGAACTTTAGAGAAGAAAAGGAGAGTTTTTAAACTAATATTGGTATTATTTTGTATATTGCAACAGAAGTGACTTTTAGAAAGGATTTAGCAAAGTTTTAGCTAACAGACAGATACTGTGTGTTTAATCACAAAAAGAAACAAAAGTGGAAAAAGGAAAGGAAGGCTACCCATACTGATATAATGGGAAAAAAAATGAAGACAAAAAGAAATTACAGGAAGAAAATAAATTCCAAGATGGAAGATCTACGAATTTGTACAGAATAAGGGGAAGAGAGAGTCTGGAAGAAATTTAAGGACAGCTTAGTTTGATCAGCACTATGAGCACTGTGAACATTAAGAGAATGTGAGATTTTCAAAATCATTTATATGTAACAAAGCAAAAATCACATTGGTTTTTATTGGAATTCATGTTTTTAAATTTGGTGTTTGCAGACTGTGGTATATATCATACCAGTGAACCTACGTCAGGGTACTGTTGAATAATATTTATTGGGCATGATGTCACAGAAGCAGAACTCACTCTTCAAATGTTGATGTCACTTTGTCCTCAGCCTCTATATTGTTACTTCTACATTGTTATATTACTGAACTTTCTGGATTTTGTGATTCCTTTCCTTTACTTACATTTTCATGTTCTTAGTGAATTTTCACAGAATCAAAGAGTAGTTGATGTTGGGGGGGGACTCTGGAGATCATCTGGTCCAGCTTCCCTGTTCAAGCAGGGCCACCTAGAGCCAGTTACCCAGGACTGTGTCCAGATGGGTTTTGAATATCTCCAAGGATGAAGACTTCACGGCGTCCCTAGGCAACCTTTGCCAGTGTTCAATCAATGTCACAGGGAGTCTCTCAAGTTTCAGTGTGCGTCCATTGCCTCTTGTCCTGTGGCTGGGCACCATTGAAAAGGGCCTGGTTCTACGTGCTTTGCCCCCTCCCTTCACATCTTTATAAGATATCCCCTGAGACTTCACATCTCCAGGCTGAATAGTCGCAGATCTCTCAGGTTTCCTCACTGGAGAGATGCTCTGGTCACTTCATGATCCTGATGGCCTTTTGCTGGACTGTCTTTGGTATGTCCATGTCTCTCTGAGGAGCCCAAAACTGGACACAGCACTCCAGATGTGGCTTCACCAGTGCTGAAAAGAGGGGACAGGATCATCTCCTTCAACCTACTGATAATTCTTTGTCTAATGTGGCTTTGGACATGACTTGCCTTCTTTGACACTAGGGCTAATTGCTGGCTCGTATTCAACTGGATGTCCACCAGGATTCCCAGGTCCTTTCTGAAAAACTGCTTTCCAGCTGTGCACTGGTGCATTGGGCTGTTCCTCTCCAGATGAAGGATTTTGCAGTTCTTGCTTTTTCTTGCTGAGCATGATATCACATTATATCATATGTTAGGTCATGGTGCTAATAACACCAGGCTTGTGGGTTTGATCCCCATATGGGTCATTCATTTAAGGCTTGGACTTGGTGTTCCTTGTGGTCCCCTCCCGAATCAGAATATTCTGTGATTCTGTGATTCTTTTGGTCGGTTAGTGTCAGCTGCTTGTGTCACCTCCCAGCTTCTGGCCTACCTGCTAGGAAGAGAAAAGTGAAGTGAGAAAAAGGTTTAAAAAAAAAAAGGAAAAAAAAAAAAGAAAAAAGAAAAAAACTCTTTATGATGTGCAAGCACCATTCAGCAACAGCCGAAAGACTGGTGTGTTTTCAAAGCTGTTTTAGTCACAAATCTAAGCTCTATGTAGGTTGCTGTGAAGAATATAAACTCCATCCTAGCCAGACCCTGTATTTAGGCCTCCTGAGACCAAAACAAACCAGTGACAGCCTCATTTCTCTTACACAAAGGAACCAAACATTTTCTTTAAAAAGTTGCTTGAAAGTGTATCTTTTTGGAAGAAATTTAATTTTGCCAATTCATTTGTTTTGAAATTGAATCAGATCTCTAACTAAGATACTGAATTTGATTTTGACAATTTTTTCACACTTAGATTTCCAATCTTAGGCAGTGTAAAGCTGCCAAGCTCAAAAAAACTAGCTATAGGAAAAAACCTTTCCTGTGTTCCTGCATACTCTAGGGACCAAGACGAACTCCTTAACCTAACGGGAGAATTAGGGCAAGAAAAAAATGTATATAATCAGCCTTGCATACTCTGAAGATGAAAAACAGAACAAGCTTTCTAGCCACATGAAGACTGGTAAATTCCCAGAACAAGCCTATGAAGGAAAGATTGACACAAAACAGAACTAGTTTTAAAATGGGGTCGATCTATTTTTAAAACAGTTTCTTTCTGTATTTTTGATTTCTTTATAGTTCTGATTTTCTGTTACAGTAGAGGACTAAGAGTTCATGATACAGTGTTCCCTCCCAGGATCCAGCAACACAAACCTCTGAAGATAAGGGTTATATTTCCCAAATGGTTTTTTATGTCATCCTCCTTTGGGAACTGTATTTCCACATACTTAGAATCAGGTCATAAGACTTGTACACAATATTTTATTGTACAATGCTGAATACTTAAACGAGATTACTCCATGGACTACTCTCAGTGATGATAAGTATACAAGTAGGTCATGTAGGATCAAGACTCAAATGCTGACAGCCATAAGAGAATCATTTTTGAATGCTAAACATGTTCAAGAAAGTTATAAAGTGAAGAAGAGGGTCAAATCATCATCTAAATAATTCATAACTGTCTGACTCTATTAAAGCAGACTGGTTTTGAAGATAGAGTACATGACAAAATCTATGTTTTCAAGCACTAGAAAGATTAATATAAAAATTATAGAATCTCAGTAAAATAGCCATTTTCACAACAATGTTTTCAGTATACATCAGTACTTAGTTTTCAAATTACTTCAGGTGACCTGATGGGCTTTGGCTGGAAGAACTTTCCATTTCCAAAGAGTGCAATAAACTTTATTCACCTCCTTATTTTCAAATTATCTTCTATTATACTACTATAATTGTAAGAAGTGGTAAGTTCACCCCAGTTGGAAACCAACTCCTATCCAGTTGCTTGCTGACTCTTTCCCTGGCAGTTGCCATTAACTTCTATTGTACACCTTGTCATTATTTGAAATAAGCTGAAATGCCATTTAAATTTTTAGGACAGATATATTGCATATCATTTCTTCCTTCCCTTTTAATATTCACCTCCTTTTTTTTTTTTTGTTTTGGCATTACATGCATATATTAAACCTCAAGGTCCTGGCAAAGCAGTGCAACAGTTGTCTGTGTCTAATGTAAAGTGCTTGAGATTCCCTTTTATGACAACTATATGTAAAAAGGTAATGTATTATTAATCATTAGAAGGGAAGTAATGAACCAGGCTTATAAATCATGACCATTTGGAATTAAAATAACATCCACTGTGTCAACTTTTCAATATAACACCTTATATTCCGGTAATTACCTTTGTAGCACCATATGTAAGCATTATTCTTCATAAACAGATAAAGTAACAAAAGAGTAAATAAAATTTGCCAAAAATATTACATGTAATCTTAGTCCTTACTTGAAATTGTGAGAAAAGCTAACAGAATCTACAAGATAATGTACCTTCCCTATATTTAAAAAATGTACTTTGAAATAACAACAACAATAATGAAAATAAAAGACAGTCATGTATTGAAATAACAAATAGATAAAAAAGTGAACCAAAAGTCTCTATACTGCAGTCAAAGACAAAAAATAACCTACACTGTTTTACTGTAAAGCTATGAAAGTGTGATTTTCCAATGGATTTTTTTCAGATATTTTTCCCTTCACCTTTCTTTTAAAGAGGGATTCTATGTATTTTTTGCAATTCTTTCCCATTTAACTGAAACTTTATAGCAAGAAAAAAAAGTACTTTAGAGACCTTTGCACACGAATCTCTAAAAATTTAAGTTTGGCTTTGAAAAGTGTTGATCAGAACAGAGAAATAAGAACTGTGTTAAGAAAGAAACGATTAATTATCTCAGCCATCATGGAGAAATTCTAATAATGATCCAGGATTTGTGTTGCTGAAATAGCACAGGCATTCACTGAATTAATAAAATTTAATTGAAAGCACATAACTCTGGTTCAATATAATATGCATCATTTTTGGTGGTATAAGCAGAACAGTTTCTCCACCCTAGCACTCAGAAGACAAGGATTCAGAATTTAAACTTGTGGCCTCTAACTACAAGAATGAGGTCTGTGCATAAAATGCCCTGAGTTCTACAAACAAAACTGTGGAGTAGTTATGCAGTATACGTTTTTAATGTCAGGTGTTTTTCCAGAAATTAATCTATACAACAGCTTCTGTAAAACCTACATGTCCTTCTTGAATTCACAGACCTATTGAAGGTTTTAGGCTGGAAGTCAGCTCTGGAGGTTATTTAATCCATCCTCTTACTCAAAGTCAAGTAAGGTTTGAGCATGTTGTCCAGGACATTTGCAGTCAAGTTCTGTATATCTCCATGGATGGGAATTCTTACAACCTCCCTGGGCCTCTGACTCTACACATAACCACTCTCCTGCAGAAAACTCATCTCCTTTAATCTCATGGAAATTTTCTTTGTTGTAGCTTGTGATCACTACCTCTTCATCCTGCACCTCTGAGAATGGTCTCTCTCCATTTTTCCTGCAACCAAAAAGGGGAGTTAAAGACAGCTCTTACATTCTCCTTCAATGAGGTGTCCAGCCTCTACTACTCAATTGTCCCCAGGCCAGCCTGGTCCTTCGCCTACTGAGGAGCCCAGAACTGCACACAGTACTTCAGCCTCAGCATCACGAGTGCAAAATAGAGGGAAATAATCACTTTCCCAGGCTGTCTTCTTGTTAATGCCACCCAGGATGCACTTCCTACCAGAATTCTTTGCCAACATTTTAAAATTTGTTTGACCCTATGGACACTGTAGGGATTTGGACCCTTTGGATTGGCTGAGCCTATGGGTATGTTTGATTTTCTAAAATGATTTAGTTCTAAGCATTATACATATATATATATATATATATATATATATATANTACACAAGCATTATATATATATATATATATATATATATGTGAGAAAAATTAAACCTACATGAGAGAAGATAGCAAAACTTGCATGAACCATTCATAATCAGGCCAGTTGGATACAATTACTGTTTAAGTGAGTGTTAACTATGCTTTCAAAATCAAACTTTTAAATAAAGTCAAACCACATGTTTTAAAAACAGAAAGAAACTAGAAGCAAGTTTAGCTTAGTAAAATGAGAAATATGTAAAATCTTACCAATATGTGAGAGTAGTAAATTGGTTTTTTTCATGAAAGCCTGTAGACATTCGTCACTGTGAGAGTCTATTTGATAGGAAACTTGAATTGCTCTGGGATATGTTGGGATTTCTTTTCCCCTTTACTTGTCTGACATATTACAAGTGCAGAAGACTTTACAGCAGAGAGATGAGCTTTTGTTTGAAAAAAATTCTCTGTCATATTTGGTGAAATAAGAATCAAATCCTTCCAACTTTATTTCCTTCTTTCTCACATTCGTCAATAATTTATTTGATAGCCCAGACACTTCTGTCTTTTATTATATTATAGTATGTGATGTAGAATATTTTCTTTATCTAGCTATCTTCTACCAAATGGACAGTTAGGTACAGTATCTGATGGCATTTGTGAGATTTATGAATATTTGCATTCTGAATATGCAACTGGCAAAATATTTCATTATAATTAAATATACTAGAAGAACACTGAAAGAAGGGAATATTTTGCTGTGTTTTATAATTGTGGTTACTTTATTTCATGATTATTTGAAGCAGTGAACTAAGATGATAAGCACCTGCACTTGGAATAGTGGAAAATAATGTCTCCCTATAAATGCCTAGTAATGTAGCAGTCAGACACAACACTCAAATTTTTCCACAAAAAGGTGGAAAATGACTCCTTTTAAACACATACCTAGTCCCACTCTTATGAATTCACCGATTGCAAAGTACATATACACATGGTAGTTGGAAAAATAAAATCAAATTGAGAGGATATTTGAGAGACAACTACTTGGTCTTGCTTTTTGTCTCAGTAAATTATTAGCTGTATGTAAGGTAGTTATCTTTTCAAACATGAAAAACTGCTTCATATGATTGGCAATATTAAAAGTGAAGTCACAAATCCTGAAATTATCAGTAACATCCAGTAATACTGTCCTATGTTCCACCCATTGCTGTAGTAAAATCACATTTAAAGGACAATTTCATCTTGCTTTATTCCTTATTTTTCAAAGTGATTAGTAGTGTTGTTATGACATAATTTGAAGTTGTGGGATAGTTAAATAGTGACATGTTTAATGATATAGAAAAGAAAAACTAAATTTTATATATGTATATGTGGAAAGGTTCTTTCTCTTTCGGAAAAAATAAACAAATAGCTAGTAGATATAACTCAGGGAACACTCATGAAGTGAGAAATGGACTAGATGGAATAACAGACCTTTCATGTCAAGTCTTTTTAGGACTAGAAAAAACAGTAGGAATAAGATGGCTATTATTCAGGAGAATATTTCTTATTTATGTCTGAAAATATTCAGCTTTACTTAAAAATAAAATATATAAGTGCACAAAGAAAACAAAGAAAAACCCAGAAAGTATTGCAGAACAATGCCAAGAAATGGCATTATCTCAACAAAACATATACACCCTAAATTCTAATTTATTAATTAAGAAACTCTGGGCAATTAGGGATTAATGACTGTTGGCAAAACTCCTTTAGGGGTAAATTTATGTCTGTGAATCAAAGAGCTCAATGAGAACAGCTGTTCAAAAGCAGTGTGGAAAATAAATATTAATCCCTCAACACTACCACACTTCCCACAAAAACTTTTTTATTATACACAGAAAAGAGAAAGACACTCTACCATAGGGAATGGCAGGAAGCTGTGTCAGGGGAGGTTTAGGTTGGATATTAGGCAAAGGTTCTTAATCCAGAGGGTGGTTGGGCACTGGAACAGGCTCCCCAGGGAAGTGGTCACAGCACCAAGCCTGACAGAGTTGAAGACGTGTTTGGACAATGCTCTCAGGCACATGGTGTGACTCTTGGGGTGTCCTGTGCAGGGCCAGGAGTTGGACTCGATGATCCTTGTGGGCCTCTTCCAACTCAGGATATTATATAATTCTATGAAAGTTCCATCATTGTGGCTTAAACAAAAGCTAATAAGTTCTTTAAAAGAAGGAGGTTTAAGTTCTCCTGAATGTGCTATAAGTATGAAAAAAGTAGTAGTATTTGTTGCAATGTAGACTGTTTTCTTAATAGCTGTTCTAGTATGTTACCAGATTTTCTAACACTCATGGAAAACACCAGGCAATAATATGACTTTTTTTAAACAAAAGTAATTTCCAAACGGCAACAACTGAAATAAAAATGGGTTTATGTCAGAAGAAGGTAACTGTAAATTCCTATAATCTTTGGGTCATTTGGACAATATATAGGAAGTTATTTTCTTACTTGTTTTAATCCTTATGGTATGAAACCTTGAAATAAATTTTTTTCCTCATAGAGAAATGAAAATTAATTTTTAATCTATGACAGTAGCCAATGTTTTTGAGGGACAGAACCTCTCCATTTTTATTTAAATTTTCTATCATAATTTGTGCAAAAATAGATCCTAGTGTAAAACCAAACTAAAGAGGATGTTGACATTTATTACAGCTATTTTAAATATAGAATTAAAATTCAGTGTATCTGAGCAATAAGTTGACTTGTTTCGGAATAAACTTAAATTAATAATAAAATTACACCACATAAGATAATTATTAATAAAACTTCATTATTAAATTGCTGTCATATTTCACTGAAAGACAATGCAGACTACAGTTTCACTTGATATATATAAATAAATATTGAACATTTCAATATTATATTTACATCATACTATTAGAAATAGTCCCGGAAATAAATAATATGTTTTCATCTTTATCAACAGGTAAACAGTTTCATACTGATGAAGTTGACGACAAGAAATTGCTTATGTAAACCAAGTGTCAGTTTAAATATTATGCATGTCTAACATCAATTTAAGGTCTCAGAAGAAAGACACTTCCTGAAAACATTCTGTATTATTTCGCAGGCTTGAAATACACTTGATTTTTTGAGGATTAGTGGCATTTTTTCCTCCACATAAAATGTGTAATTTATCTGCTAAACAGTAGGGATACAGATTCAGGAGAGCAAAAACAAACAAAAAGAAAGAAAGATTGAAGTATAAACTACCATTTCTCAGGGGTTTTTTTTCTATTTCATCAGATTTGGTATTTCTCTTTTACACATTTAATCAGTATTTCTTTCCCTCAGATCATACAATTTAACTGTTTCTATGTGGAGAGATTCTGATACTGCTTATTGCTACTCCTAATCATTGAAATGAATGTTTTGAAGTGTCACTTTTAATTATGAAGCCCCTTTTTAGATAGAAAGAAGTACTCTGAATTTCATAAAATATTCTAATAAATGATCCATGCAGATCAGCCCTCACTGTCTTAAAAGACAATGAAGAGAGCCCCTGCACATTAAACAAAATTTTAAATCGATTAATTAGATTACATTAAACATTTATTGTGGCCCTTCTTTCCATGGAAAGTATTCTTCATTCAACTTAACTCACTTCATTTCCAGGTGAATTAGAATCCCTTTAATTTACTTCAACTCTGATTTTGAATTTCTTTGAATCTTTGAATAGGGAGCTAATACTCTTTAACTAGTCCTCCATAAAACAAACTCAATAACTGATTTGAATTAATTTCCCTAAGCATCTCTCTGTAGATATATCCTAAAGGGAAGTATCTTGGCAACTGGAGGTTGAATTCAAGATTACAAAGGAAGGTAAAAGGGTTAATAGCTTTTTCAGCTTTAGGTTATTTTCTCCTATTTTGTGGAATACTTTCCTGCTTCTATGTTTTTATGTAGCACAAATGAAGATTACAACCATATTTTCTTCTAAAACTTATGCAAGTTGATTTATTTCTCAATTTTGCCTCAACCTCTCACTTAATATGTCTTAGATATTTGCATAAGCTGGCAAAGTTATCTTTTCTGATCTGCTTTTTGAATATTTTGAGATTATGTCAGTCATAGATGAAGAGTGTCCCATCAATCCTTAACATTAACAATTCTCTGTTACTATTTTTATTGATTTTTTTTAATAAATAATTACCACACTTAATTAAAAGTGTGTGGGGTTTGCATGGCCAAGTTTTGGTAGCAGAGAGGCTACAGGGGTGGCTTCTGTGAGAAGCTGCTGAAAACTTCCCCCCTGTCTGGCAGAGTGTCAAAGGTTAACCTGG
>VZRJ01013909.1:0-12749 GCA_013397565.1 Ptilonorhynchus violaceus
TACAGTCAAACCAGCACACCAGGTGACTCTTCTCTTGAGCCTCAGAACAAAAGAGATGAGGAAAGGGGACTACATTTCAGGCTGCATCTCATCTGTTGTCACTGGGTGACTGAATAGCACTGGCCTGAGGAGGAAGAATCTTCCTCAGTAGTTTTGTGGGTTTTTTTTTCTGTCTGAAAACCGTCCTAGAATTTTACATGGGCCAGGTAAAAAAATGCCCAATGAAACTGAACTCTGAAATCATGGACTCTTCAGCAACTGGAAATCTAGTCACAAAATGAAATGTCTTAGAAATAACTCTTAGAATTGAAGATTATCGTTTCATTTTACAGCTGCACACATGAATGAATAAACAGTTAATTTAGATCAATAGCATGCCAATGCTATTATGCAATATATAAAAATGAATTTAAGGGCAGTACTGCAAAAGAGCAGTCTGTAGGAGTCAAGTATCATGTTTTTCAACAAGTTACCTCATTAAGTTTATTTAATAGACATATTGGGAACGTACCTTAAAAAATCCTACAAGTGAGGTATTTGTTTTGCCCTCAGAATGAGATTACTTTCATGGTTTTAGTTATATGTTTTCATCATCTGTCACTGTGCTGCATGCAGTGTGTTAAAGTTCATATTACAAGCTCCACAGGATTTTTGCCTTGTACGTCTATGTGATTACTTGTTATACTCCCTATCACACAAATCCTTGTTTGTCCTTTTGCAGCCATATGAAATACTGCCTCACATTCATCTCTGTCATGATCTTCAAATACCAAGGCCACATTTTCTTTGCATGAACGATAAATAGTTCAACACTTTGAAAAGAAAACTGAACTGCCTTTTATTTTGTGCTTGATTATGCTAACAAAAACTTGATTGTGTTAAGAGCATGGGTGTTCTGCACAGAGAGGAGAAAAATATGGTTGGTTTGAGCCTCTTCTGAGCTTCTGGGAAACATCTTAATGACAAAAATTTAATGCATTTTTTTTCCCAAGTGGATGTATGCTGATGCTTTTTTCTTCTCTTCCATGGCTCGTGAACAGCTGTATAGGTCTATGACAAATGAAGGTCTATTTATCAAGCTGCTATATTTCTTGTCAAAGTAACTTAAAGAAAAAAAAAATGTATATCAAAGACAAATAGGATAAGACTAAGTTGCTTAAAGTGATGTGATTTTTAAAAAGTGCTGCACTTGTAATAGCTTTTATGAAAACCTTCAAACATGCATGTAATTATTTCTGTTTCTAAGAAAAAACTGCAAGTACACTTTCCTACATTTGTTATAGCGTTCATGTTTCCTGCAGCTAAAGTATACTGGAAGTAAAGTAACTTTATTTTTCTAGAATTTTTTTTTGAATAGTGTAATTTTTTTTAGTCTACATTAGAGTTTTCTTTTGACTTTCAATGATTTTATGGAAGTTAGGAATCTTTCACATCTACAATGAGAGGAAGACTTTCTCTGGAAGCATAGACACATCTGTGATGCAACAAATCTTTTTTGCTGCCCAGTCAGTGAAGAGAGGTAAGTGCTTATAATACCCAGATTTAGAAATTACTGCCTAATTCAGGTGTCAGAGCTGCCATTGCAGTGGCATTTTCTTCCCATGGACAGTTGAAGGACCTATGCTCCTAAATCAGGTCTATGAATTTAATGATACATTTACATATTGTGGTACACATTTAATAATGAGCAGTTACAAAATGAATTTCCATGTGGAGAACTATAGCTGCTTCCAAAATTTCAGCCACGATAGAGCTAAAAATGATGTTAGTGATACAATGGAAATTCATGAGAAGGCTGAGGACAATACAGCTACCTAAAAATGGGAAAACAAGATGGGGAAATTTGTGACTGTATGCCTACTGTGGCATTTTTCAAACGGTATAATAAAAGACAGTGAAATTACTGCTAAGCTTAAAATTCAATGCTCCTTAAATCCAATTATCTTCAGGTAGTGAAGAATATGGGAAAAATTGAAATTTCAATTAATATTATCCAACAATTTGTGGAGTTGTCTACAAGCTTAATTTGCATTTTGTTTAAAATACTGAGGCAGTACTTATTTTTTTCCTGCAAACTGGTTCTAAATCAAAATTCATTCTACTGTATGCTGGGTGCTTCACCAAAAATAGCTGGCCATGTCCCAGCGAGTTTACAGAGAAATCAACGACACAAAACTATTGTGAGGAATATAATTTTTCACAAGTGTGATACTATGCCACAAAAGAATAAGACTATTTTCTTAAATTTTGGAAAGCTCTGTCCCAGAGGGAATTCCACATTCCCAGGTGTGAATTTACAGGGCTGAACTCCATTCTAATGCTTGAAACTCCTTCTCCTTGGCCTACAGATTAAAATTTGGTTGAAGAAATGAACAAAGTAATTCCTTAAACCAATATAAATTTCCCTTTGTGACCATTTTACTGTGTGTAGCTCATCAGGTTTCCTGTCCTCCAGAGAAATCATCTAAATGAAGAAGACTAGACTTTAGAAAGGTAAAGTGAAAGTATTCGGTGGTCCCATAAAGCTTACAGAAATCAGAGTCCAAAAATGGTCCTAAAAACATTCAGAAAATTATTGCAGAACTTAAATTATTTTAATTAGATGAAAAAAAGAGGCTAGAGAAAGAAGACTGACGATGATAATGATGTAGGAAGAAAAACTTGTTTGTGGTGTTTCTGTTGCTACATGTACATTGGTGGTGCAAGTTGGGTTAGTTTTATGATAGTAGTAGGTTTTTTCCTCTAACATTTCTAAATCCAAAGAAAAATTTCTCTGATGGGGATGTCGGGGCAAAACTTTGCTGCAGACATGGAATGTATAACCACTTTTTAGCAGAATAGGTTCCTTGTAAGCGTTGTTTGAAAACAAGCTTTAATTTGACTTGTCTCCAGAGTTTTTTGCATGCAAAGCAGCATTGTGATCACCACTGCCTTTCAGAGAAAGCTCCTCCAGAAGCCAAAGTAAATGTTTTGAAGAAAGAATGTATCATCATGTCATTGTTGGAGAAGATGTTAAATTTCAAAATCTTCTAGGGATTTCTCTTTTTTTGGTGTGTCTGTGCATTTGCTTTGGTTAGGTTTTTTTGTTTATTCTGTTTGGGGTTTTTTTGTTTGGCCTTGTTGGTTTTAATTTATGTTATTTATTTGTTTTTCTTAAACAAACTTTTAGTGAAAGTAAGGATATTTCAGACAATTTTAATGTTTTCGTTTTGGGTTTTTTTAAATTGTTATTACTTTGTGAAGAACACTGCCTGAGCCATTCTTTCCAGAAGGTGATTTATTATGGAAAAGAACCTCAATGTTTCTGCAACTGCATGACTGATTGTTTTCCCCTCCAACTCACATGCCATAACAACAAGTTTAATGTTGCTGTTTAATTTAGGGTTATTGTGCTGCATGAGTTTAACAAACCCATTTGCTTGTGGCAGGGAGAACATTGCTTTCATCAGATCTCTAAAATGTACATTGTGTAAAAGAAGTGTAATTATTCTCTGCCACTGGTTCTGGATCATCGAAAGCATGCTTTAGGTCTCTGTGATCCAAAGGAAATCTAGTTTCACTTTACTGAGGTCAGTTAAAATTTATCGTATTCCAATGCTCTGTTAGCCCCAGGAAATTTCATCTCAATTCATTCCAGGATGAAAAGTTAAATTTATCTGTGTTTTTATGAGAATCTGGTCCATCCCATTTGTTTGTTTGTTTATTTGGTTTTGGTTTTGGATTTGGTTTTTGTTTTATTTTTGTGGTTTTGGTTTTGTTTTGTTTTCTTTTCTTGCAGATTTTTTATATACTGCTTATTACAACAACCATGTAAGGGAAGTGTCTATGCTGTGCGAATTGGGCACTGGAAGAGGTTGGTTCAACCATTGCTTTATACTGGTCACGGGAACATAATGTGTGGTCTAGAATGAAAGTCACTCTCATTCTGTTCTCAAAACTTACATGAGGGCATATGTCATTCAAAAGTGGCAAACATAAAACTGGTTTGTATATTGATTGCTGCAGCACTTAAATTTAAATATTCATTATATTTCAGTTGCATCTTTAAATCATAACCTCAAGATGCATTTATAAAATATTCAGTTAGAAGATGTGTAATATAGACTTATCATGAACTACATGAATTCTACAATTACTCATAATTTATATATTGAAAAATATAATCTTGTAAATCAGAATAGGTTTCAATATGAGGTGTTAGATTTGCACATTTTGATATTTTGATTTACAGAACAGATTAACACCAGATCTGTGTAAACTACTTTGATAGAATATTTCTATAGCTGTAATGTTGCTTTTGTGTACTTCATGTTATTCACCATAAACCTCCTAATTGCTAGCTAAAAAGCTTTTGTGATAACATTCTTTACTCTTAAGACATAAATTGGAGTTCTGACATTTAAAGTGGAATAAGTATAAAACAGGCTTTTGCACAATATACAGCTTCCTGAGAAACACCTTTTAGCTGTTCCCCATAAAACCAATTCCTGTACGAATGCACCTGTAGAACATCTGTGCAGTGTGTATCTCTCCACGTAAAGGGAAATCCCATGTTTTTCAGATTTTTTTAAAGTGTCTATAAAGGAGTCATGATTTGGTATGGTTGCATATTTCGAATAATGAAATTCTCATGGGCAAGGGCATTCTGAGGTGTGACCACCTGGGTATTTGTCATTATTGAATAGTGCTGCCTATAAACAGAGAAGTGAACATATTCAGGGCTCCGCCATGCAATTGTTTACATAGCTTGTTTACATCAACAAGGATTTCATCTGAAGGATCTTTGTGGTGCAACAGAACTGAGGATTTCTTCGCTTCTCAGTTACCTACAGGAGCTAATCAATGTGAAAGCCTTCAGTAACATTTTAGACATGATAACGTCATCTATGAATATTTTTTTAAAATTTCACTTTTGATGCTTTACTTTGTGAATGATATTACATTTGTTGACTGTGGACAATTTCAATGTGATATTTATTCATGCTTCCTGCCTGATAAGTCTACCACACCATAAAACTTTTATTGCCAAAGTACAAATGCATCAACAATTAAATGTCAAAGAAAGGAAAAGATGGCTATAGTTTCTACTATTAATATCAGAGTCAAGCGTGTTGTGTAGAGAAGCATTAATTCTATATATCTCACTTACATGTGGCTTGTGACAATCAGAGTTTTAGATTGAGATTTGATAACCTTTATCAATACTGGCATTAAATAACTGAGAATAAAATTGAGTCACTGGTAAATGAAACTGTGAAACCTGTAATATTTTCTGTTCTAGTTGTTTTTCCCTCTGGAATATACCTTGCCTGGTTGTGTTTGCTGTAGCATATGATGCTCTCTTCCCAAAATCAATTTCTTTTGGGGGGTTTAATAATTTAAGTCTCTTTCTCCAGTTATATGCATTTTGATAACTTTTGTAGTTAAAAATTTAACCTTTCTTGCAATAAGATCCCTTTTCATTAAATTTGGTGGAAGCCATTGACCTTTGGTTCCTAAAGTGTTCTTCAGAATTGCAAACCATACCAGTTTCAAGTGTCTTCTTGCCTGAAGATAGTGTATTCAAATGTGTGTGGGTTCTTCCTTGCCCTGTCCCCCCTTCACTTAAAGAACATCATCTTGCATTTTGTCCTGTGCACCTCAGTGTGATGAAAGATAACTGGACACCTCTCAACCATTATCAGTATCATATATTGTAAATGTTTTGTTTCTTATGCTACGACAAGCAGTTTGCTGGAGTTGTCAGAGTTTCTCCAGATGTTGCTTCACTCAGTCACTTAGAAAAGTTGGTATGAACTGCTTTTAGCAGAAATATATCTCTTTGTAGCAAAGCCACACTTTTTTGAAAATGTACCATCTAAGTAGCAATATAAGTAAGCTTGGATTTACCTTGTCGGTGCTGGTAGAGAATAAAATTAGCATGACCCTATTTGTGTTTATCCATGTCCCCACAGCATTGCCGAAATTAAATAATGACATTCAGATGCATACAAGCAGAACATAGAAACAGGCAAACAGCAAAAGTACAGTGTTGGGTTTTGTCAACACTCAGTGCTGCACCCAGATGCTACTCTCTTTTCATTGTTTTCTTTGCTTATTATTTTACTACCCATACCCCCTTCAATTTAGAATTTTTTTCTTTAGAAAAGAAATAACACTGTCTTTTTGTTATTAATAGTCTGTGATATGAGCTTTTCTGTGCCTCTATTATATCAATGACCATAGTATTCAGGCAAATACATGGTTATCCATCACTTTGTTTCATCATTCAGACCTTGATCTATCTTTCTCTTTGTTTATCACATACACCTGTTGTCATTACAGCAGACTGGAGTCAGTGGTGCTGAAATCTGACTTTTTATCTCTACCAGCTACCTTACATGCCAAGCTCACATCATAGCGTTTGAGATCCCACTGTGTAAACTCATGGAGTAAAAGAAAAACCTGCATTATCCTAGTTTAAGATTCCTATGAGTACCTATAGAGAGATTTTCTTGTACTTGAGTGTACAGGCATTCTGAAGTAACAGACAAAGAAAACACCTCAAATATAATTAAATGCTTATTCACCAGTTAATGACACATGAAGCTTAGCCATTTGGGGACAGAATGATCATCTGTGTAAAACTAACAGGAAATAACCTATGTGTTCACCTTGAGGTGTTAATTCCATTTTATTTTTTTCTCCAGTTCCTTATGAAGATTTATTAACAGTAAGTCACTCTTGGTGCCAGACTCTGATAAGCTCTTGTCCACACTGTAGTGAATTCAGATGATCGCTGGAATAAATTATAATTTGATTTTTATTCTCTGAGCAGCTCAGTATTTTGTGGGAAGATTTACAATGAAATGGTTGTATAAGAAAATTTAGCCGTCTCATGAATGCAAAGCTAAGTTCCACAGGGTGATATTAAATATGTTTTGTAGGGTGAACTGCCAGGGAAACCCTACTTTTGGGGCAAAAGTAATTGGTTGTTTTGAATTATGGCATTGAGAAATTCCTTCCAATGATCAGGACTAGCAATAGAAAAGCTGTAGCCGTGTTTCTTAAAATGCCTTTGGAGAATTTTACAATCACCAGAAAATTGTCTGTAAAAGATTGTCCATGTCTCTTTTCTTATTAGTCCATTCCAGGGTCTCTTTGTACGTTGACTCTATTCTAACAACTAAAGGTCTCAGCAAATTTTTCTTAAGTCCTCTATGATGAAGGAAGGACTAAGATTGAGTATACTTGTTACATACAAAATTACAGATAAAAACCAATTTCCAAATACAAATAAGCATGTGGAGCCATGTCTCTGTGCCTTGTCAAGGATCTTTATAGTACCTATTAAATCATCTTTCTCTTTTTGACTGTGCTGTAATTATAAATAGGTGTACAATTAATTCTCGATTCTGCATATGTAAATCATGCCACATATCATTATCTGATAGACTTGAGTAAGACATGCATGGCTGCTGGGGCGCTAAAAGATCAGGCAAGGCAGTCAGCTGTATCTCTTAGCAATAACTGCTGTGTTACAGACTAACAGGGAGGCAATAAATAAAAAATACTAAATTTCTCTGAAACCTGGGGCAATACTAAAGAAGACTAATGATTTGCTTGAAGTTAAATACAGACAAGAGTGAAAAAGGAAAAAAAAATCTCAGTGAAGGGGTAAAACATCCAACTAATTGTAGACTATATATATATATGACTGACTGGTATGTTTGCCCCTTCTTTAGATGCCTAACTTTGATACTAGTCTTCTCCATTACTCTCCAATTACTCCTTTTAAGAAGATGCAGCATTAAAGGATGAATTCTGTATGTTTTATCACTAGAGAAGTTATAGCTGATGAGATTTATCCTATTTGTGATATAAATTCCTTGTGGAGAGAAGCATGCTGGGACAGGAGGAAACCTTGTTTTGTGACTGGTAACCAATGCAGTTCAGTGCAGTTTGTCCCTAATGGTCAGAACACACAGTTTCTACCTGCTCATTAACACTATGGACTGTTTTACATTAGTCTTCTTTTTTAAACTGAAATGAATTTACTGCTTAGTAGAAAAGCTGTGCAGAGAACTTTTTGGTGCAGTTTTTTTCCTTCATTATGGGCTGCAAAGCAACAAAACCTCTATGATATCCTGCTGTGAGATTATTTTCTTCCCTAGAACTCCAAAAATATATGGGTGTAGCAGCTGAATTAATGTTCCTTTAATGAGAAGGAAAAGCTAACTGACTGGATTTTATCGAAAAATAATTTTCATTTCATTTGACTGTTGCTTTTTATGCCCAAATTGTGTTTTAATTAACTGTGACACAGAGATTTAGCTGGTAAAGTTTATTCAGATGAACTGCAGCATACAGTGAAAATGGCAGGACTGAGTGTAACATCATACTTTTGTATTTTTCACCTTCCCCAGATTTCCCCTAACTATTGTGTTCTTCCATGAAACCAATATTAGGAAAAAAATATCAAGACAGAAGAAGTGAGCTTTTCCATGATGAGAAAAATATTGTTGATTTTGCTGGTAGAGTAATTCACCAGCTCATTTACATCGGCTTTTATTTCACAGCAATTGTAAAATAAACCACTCGTAGCACATGCTGTTAATCTCTAGTCCCTGGGGTGTAGCTGCTGTTACACAGTATGGGTCATGTGCTAGCTAAAGTGTGCATTAAAAAGGTAGAAATTAATAGCAGTAGATCTGATTCCAAGCTAAATGGTATTCAATGGGCAAGGTAATTCCCTTAATGGCTACCACCAATAGATTGGCACGTATGTTTCTCTTTTATTCCTGATTTCCTCCATTAACAGATGAAAAAGCAAAAAATTCCAGTATCAAAGCAAAGTCTAAAGAAAAGTAATTCAGGACAAACTCTGTGTGCTTACTGTAATGTTCATCTGTCCTCAGTTTTCTTCTTCCCCAGCTCTTCTTGTGCAAATGCAAACATTTACCATTAGTTAACTACCATTACGTAATATATCAGTATTATATTTACTATGAGTTTAGTTACATTACCTAACTTCTTTTACCAGTCTCAAAAATTTTGGCATTAGATTACATGTCTTCAGAAACTAGACATTTAAAAGAAATTCAGTGGCTTTCTAATAAAATTTTGTGCAAGGAAGAATATCAGGGTTTTTTCTTTCTATAAAATTGCCTACCTATAAAATAATCATTGAACCAGTTTTAAAACATACAGGTAACAGAAACTTTTATCCTGCTGAATTCTTGTTCCATTTTTTTACAGTGATCCCCTAATTTTAAGGAGCAATGAAACCCTCGACAAGAGAAAAGCTGCAAAGCAGGAAATAGAGACAAAGAATATGTCCACAAAGCTGCTTTTCTCATTGCACATGTATAAGTAAATTAAAACTCAAATCTGGGTTTGGAGCACATTGAGAGTCTCGGTAGCACTTTGAATTTCTTTGAGAATATTGTGGTCTCAGGGATTTGTGTTTTGTTATGAGAATATATTCAAACTTCCTTTCCCGAAGCATGAAACATCCAATCTAGTTCTTAGTGAAGCGAGTAGCAAAACAGGCATTGATTTCCATGTGGGAGAGGGAAGATTGGTCCCCAAATGAATTTACCACTTAATGCTAGTTTTATGTATTGTGATACAGGATAAAATGTTCTGAATAAAATAACTCTCTCCTTCTTGCCTGCTGCACACCTCATGGTACTGCTGAGTTGGCATGTAAGGAAGGAGTGATAAAGAGGAATAATCAACTACTAGCCTACATTTACTTTGACAAAAGCAGACTATTTCCCTCCTGAGGCAAGGTAGGCAACAAGGAAAGATGTGTAGTTGTTAACTAGGCTGTTTCAGCAGCTGCTCTGTCTCTCTGCAAGGAAAATTAAGTCATCGTGAACCCTTACCTTCTATAAGGAGTGATTGTTAAAGAACAATAGATGGAAAAAACCCGAACAAATAACCATTAAACCCTAAACTTATAATTGTCCATTTATTTTTTTTTTTTGCCTGGTCTGTAATAGAATTTCATTGCCATGCCTTTGTACAGATTATTAGTTTATTCTTGGTGCCTCATTGATAAATAGATATGTTATGTGTAGTAAGGTACATTTGGGTTTCATTTTGTAGCTTTCTCATTCTGCATGGAAAATAAGGTACCTTCAAGTAAATAATGCTGATGCACTAGGTATTCTTTAGTATTAGAAATACATTATCCTCTCTCTTTAGTGAATTATAGTAGTTACAGAGCTGCCTTTGAGCCATTTAAAAAAATTTAAAATGGAAATTTATCATCTCAAATCTTATCACCATAACAGTATTCTTCTTGTTATTTCTTAAATTCTATAGAAAAAACATCTAGAATTTTATAATTACATTCATCAACTGCTATTGAACACTTGTATAAAGAATAATATATAAGTTGAGAGAAAAGGGATACTTTATATTCAACACTAGAATGTATTAGTTAAAAATGTCTGAAGTGTTGAGTGTTTTCAGCAAGTTGAAGAAGGTCTGTAATTTTATTGTGTATGTGTTTGACATCTCACTGTCATTTTACAGTTGACCTGCTTTACTCGAACAGGACTCACACAACTCAGCAATGTTTTATAAATACAAAGATGTTTTATTTCTAGGAAGAAAACACTTTTGCCCTCTATATTTATTCTGAGTAGGTCTTTTTCTTTAATATGCAGGCTCTGTTTCTGTGTGACTGGAGAAATGTCAGTGTTTCTTGACCTGAGATAAGCCTTCTAAAATGGTTTGTCCTTTTAAGGCAATTGTGTAAGAATTCACACAGCTGTTTTTGGAGGACTATGTCAGACCAAGGTTATAGAAACTTGCTTGTGTTTGGATATTGCATAAATAAGTATTTAAAAACCTTGATTATCATGAGTTTGCAGGTCAAACTGTGGTACTGCACTCCACTTTTCACGTCAGTGTACAAGTAAAGAACCAGAGTATGTGGGCAGCTTGCTGGATGAGCTGCGTAAATGAAATATATCTGCTTTCCCACTACTAGTCTTTGTCTTGGTTTAAATGCTCAGTTGTATGAGTAGCTGCAACATCTTGCTAGTTGGATTGAATTTATTGGGAGTTCCCCTGGTGTCTGGCTTTTCATAGGAGTTAAAACTTTTAATAAAAATGTTTTTTAGTGAAGTTGATTACGAGGAGAGCAGAAGAAAGAAGGGGTACTAAAATGTCACTTGGGTAGGTTTACTATTGAAATCAAATACTTGAAATCTGTTTATTCAGCACTATAGATATGCTTTACCTAAAGAGTCCCTTGTTCCATGGGCTCAGTCTCAAGTTATTCAGACCACGAGCCTGAGGTGTCAACTGGCACCAATCCACATGCAAAACATTCACCAGAGGGAAGAGTTGAAAAGGCCAGTTCTGCCTTCCTCCTGTGGTATGATACTTTCTAATATATCTCTCTACTTTAAGACAGTGTGGTTTCGAGATCAAACCAGTAGTGGCAGAGATTAAAACATACTTTCTGTCCTGAATGTATTTTGTATTTCTAGCAACAGCATACTTGAAATATTTAGATATCTTATTTCAATATTATTTGTTTAAACAAACTCAGCTGCCAGACCAGCAGGTATGGTCCCATAATCTGTGTTGATGGAGAACACAGAAAGTGAAGAAAAATATCATTATTATTTATTTGGCATCCAGAAATTTATAGTATACTTCTTGTACTATGCATGTTCTGTTACTCATCCATAATCACATATAACTCAATATAGAGTTTTGAATAAGAACTGATTTCTCCATAGGTACCTTTTTCAGAGAATAGCAAAGTGTCAATTCCATATGAATTCCATATTTGACAATTAAAATCCTCAGTGTTATACTTTCCGATAAAACATTTTTATGTGAATGCTTTATTTTATGCAAGATCTACTCAAACATTTGACAGAGCCATTTGTAATGGCTTTTTATATTAGGCATATTTTAGTATAAATTTTCCTGTATTCTTTGTATTTGTGTTTGGTTTTCTTTTTTTGTTGTTGTTTTTAAAAGAAACCCCTTCATCTATCTCTTTGATACCTTGATTGATTTTTCTAAATTCTTATGATATGTATATGTCAAAATACACTAGTAACTTCTGTGTCTTTTTATTTCCTTGGCAAATGTATGGTTTCATCACGGAAATTAGAAAAGTACTCTTAGGATGTTTCTAGCGTGGCTTAGAAGAAAACTGGAAATCATACCATAAACAATCTGCTGTGTGATATGAAGAACACAAAGTATCTCTCTGATGGTGAGTAAAGACTGAGACAAATCTTTTAAACTGTTTTTTTTCTTGCTCTATATTTGGATGTTCTTAAATCCTTCCCACCATTAATATACATTATGCTTCATCAGATTACTTTATTAGTCTGGTCATTGTTTTTCTAATAAAAAAAAGTCATTTATAGTTAGCAAGTAATGAGTGATAGTTATGTTGATGAAGACTACTTCGGAATCTGCTTTGGACTGTTACTCTGTTTATGTACATGACCGCCATTTTCAAGTACCATCCTTGCTACACTAAGGTAACTGTGCATCATTATCTTTTCTAGAAGAAAGAAGTGGTCCTCAAAATCAAATCAAACCAAAACAAAAAAGAACCAAACTAAACCCCCTCATTTTCTTGCTTGTGCACATAATTTGTCCATCAAGCTGGTGTTAACTTTTTAGTACGGAAAGGAGTCCATCCTAAAACATGTTCAACTGATTGCAAGGTTCAGACTCTAGAATTGTTTCTGCTAAACCCTATTATAGTCAATAATAATAAT
>VZRJ01013909.1:13871-24703 GCA_013397565.1 Ptilonorhynchus violaceus
GTCAATAATAATAATAATAATAATAATAATAATAATAGCAATAACAATTAAAAAGCTTATATAGATATACAAATAATGCATATTATACAAGCTTCAGAGGCAGCATCACTGTGAGTTGCCACATCAGTTGAACACATCTGACACAAATTTTTTTTAAATGTTGTTATACAATGTGACTTATGTTATTAATCCCTTTTCTTTTTCTGCCAACTCTCTTAACAAAAAGCTGCTGTTTCCAAGTATGTTATGTTTGAAATTGGTAGCATCACATGCTAACACAAATGTTGCCTAAGAACATCAGATGGTAAATCCAAGCATATTAATTACATCATTAAAGTAACATTTGGAATACCACTGAGATACATTACAATAACAATAACCTTCATGTATAATAAGATGCACAGCCAGCACATAATGTGGGAGCTGTGTACAACTGAGCGATTCTGTTCTATCCTTGCATGGGATAATTGAATTGGCTCAGACATAAGAAAGAACAGATACTGCCTTAAAACTAGCACTGTCCTGCTTTTTACATATTTTTCCATGTATATAAGAGGGTGTGTGCGTTTTTGTCTGAATATTGTCACACTTTGAAAGCCAATAAACTACTTCAGGGAAAGCAGAGTTGCTTGGTTGCATCTGTTGAAAACAGCCTGTGCTGTGTATGAGAGCTCATGTCAGCACAGTAATTACCATAGCTGAGATAAAGCCTGTGCTAAATGTCATTTTCAGCTGACAAACATGAAACCAAGCACCACTAAATGATTCAGTTATTCTGAGAGTGCTTAGCTCTATGTCTCAGATGAAATAATTTGTCCTGACTGTAAAATAAATAAACAAATGCAAAACAAGAACAGAAAGAAACAGCATAGAGCAGAGGGTGGAAAAAGTCAGTTAATCTACCTAATCAAGTGGAGAGAGAAGTTGGAGAAAGGCCTAGTAGCAATTCCTAACAATGATACTAAAGACTTTATCCATTGCTACAACTTGTTGAAAAGTCATCAGATTGCAAATTTCCACCATATTAAGAAGTAGCCAGAAGCATGTTGTTTCTTAAATTGATACCAGTCTAAATATGCTAAAAGGAACAGATTGCCAAAAGATAAGGCATGCACATATTATAAAGAGTGGGGTGTTAAGAAGTTATACATCATTGCTAAAATATTCCTTGCTGGAGGAGAGACACGAAAGAAGTAGTTTTCCAAAGCCCTGTGCATTAAAAATTACGAGTTTCTAAAAAGCAAAAAAAAAAAAAAGGAAAGAGTCAGGTGGTTTTCCTCACACCAAGGAACTATTTAACTGCAACGAACATTTTTTCTCACTGGAAAAATGTTGGACAATTCCCATTGAGCTAGAAAAAGGTTTATTGACTTCAAAAGGTCACTGATGCCAGGTGACATTTACTAAATGTTTTATGTTGCAGGAGTGGAGTGTGGTGTTGCTGCCTCTGAAATACAGTCACAAGCTGAGAAGTTACTCTAGCTCGTGACACAGTGTGATACAATACAGACAACTGAGCTTGGCTTCCAAAACCAGTGTAAAGGGACTAATACGATGCCATGTTAAAGGTAAGATGCCTTCCTCCCCACTGTTTGTGCTCTGTTCGTGCTCTGTTCTTCATCTAGATGTGATCCACAGTGATTAAAGCTGGGAAAGGTGATGTGTGTATCATCTGTGGGATTTCTTGCATTGTACTTCCAGACCCAGCTGCAGAGGTCTTGTACGCTGAAAGCCTGGCAGAAGCCTAAACTCAGCATCCACTGTATTTTATTTAACGTCTTTGAAGTCCAGGGTTTAATTATTTTCTGTTTCAGCTTTACTGTAGAAAGGAGAATAAAGTACTGCTTTTCTTTCACCTTTTTGTATAATAGGCAGGGCAGGAGGTGTTCTCACTCTCTGAAGACTTTACAGTCTATTTCTTTCAAACACCTGGCCATTTGCAGTCCCTGAGTGCTGACTGTCATGTAAACCATATGTGATACCATGCTGTTATGCCAAGAAGGATACTGGAGCTGAATGGTGTGCTATTAGTACCAGGAGAACTTCTGTAAGGAGAGAATGTAGGGAAAAAGACATGCAGGAAAGGCAGGGCCAAGAAATATTAGCATCTGAGATAGAAGCTTGTCAAAACCTTTTTCTAAATGTCTCTCTTTGTCCTTCTAAACATTTTATCTGTTGATGAATGCAGAAACATCCATGCAACTTGTGTCAGTCATCTTTCCTATCACTGAGAGATATAGATGTATAAATAATTTATGGTACATATATGATATGATGATTAAATGAATTAAAAATTGCTCTCAAATTTTACCTGGTATGCAAATCAAACCTGGAATGAAGCAGATCAAGAACACAAAACACAAAATACACAAAAGATTACTGGATGATATTTTAAAGCGGTTTGCAGTAATAAGACTTTTGTTTGTAGACAAATGACATTATTTGTCAGAACATGTTGCTTTTATCAAGTGTATCAGATATGAATAATTATAAAATAATAAATTTGCTATAGTTTTCTTTGCATTTTAGGAAATCTCTTGTTCCTCAAGAAAACTAGATTACTCTTATTGTTTAAATAAAAAAATTTACCTTATTTTTAGAGAAAGGGAGAGGTCTCAGGTAATAATAAATTAGGATCAAGAGAAAATGTTGATTTTTTCTTTTTCAAGTATGTTAATGAAATTTTGTGTAGATAGGGATCTTATTTTTCAGTGGTCTGTGGCAAACTGTTTCAGAGGAGACAGTATTTGGAGAGGGGTTGGTATGCGAGAGGTCTGTTCCAATGGCCAGAGCTATCTAGTCGCACTCTGTACTGCTTTCAGGCAGCAGCCTGTGCAGATGCACCAGCAAATTTATCTCACTGCTGGGTATGTCCATTATGGGATTGTTTCTTCGGCATGTCATGGGCTTTCTTGGGGAAATCATTCAAAAGCAAGCAGATGTTCTGGGATCAGAAGTGTGCAAGTTCTGGGTGAAGTGTGCAAGTTCTTCATAGAATCATGGAATACCTTGGGTTGGTCCCTTGGGAAGGGACATTATAGATTGTCTAGTTTCAACCCTCACACCACAAGGACACCTTCCACTAGACCAGGTTGCTCAAAACCCCCTTCAACCTGACCTATAAGACTTTGAGAGTGCACACAACTTCTCTGGGCAACCTGATCCAGTGCCTGACCACCACTACAGTAAAGAAGTTCTTCCCAATATCTAATCTAAACCTGTCCTCTTTCAGTCTGCAGCCATTTCCCCTTGTCCTGTCTTGTAAACAGGACATCCCTTGTCCAGGATCTTGTAAATAGTCTCTCCAACTTTCTTGTAAAGTCATATCAGGTACTGGAAGGCCTCAATTGGATTAAAAACGCTCTCTTTTCCAGGCTGAACAACCTCAATTCTCTCAGCCTTTCCTTGTAGGAGAGGTGCTCCATCCCTTTAATCATCATGTCCTGCCTCTGGACTTGCTCCAACAGGTCGATGCCCTCCCTGTGCTGGGGACCCCAAAGCTGAACACAGTACTCTAGGTGGGTCTCACCTGAGTGGAGTTCTTCCCCTGATATTCTATGAATGGTTTTCTGTAGGCATGAAAGCAGAATTTCAGATTATGTTGCTAGATAGGATGATGATGTAGCTCAGTTACTGTCACAAAAAACAGAGGCTTGTAAATGTGCCATTGTCTTTGACAGCTTTGCAGGTCATCAGATGCACTGCTGGCAAGCTTTTGCTGAAATTTAGAGAGATGCACAAGCATCTGCCCTGCCAGTAGCATCAGGAGTGGGAGAAAAAAGAGGACAATGTGGATTGACATTTCCTTGGATCAGATTTGTACTCTGTAAAGCTATTTCTGGGCTTCCGCAGCACATGCTGACTAATGAGAAAAGATTGAGCTGGAGGGTTTTGCTGAGCATTACTGGCTGCAAAATACTGTGATGGCAAGTGACACTTTTCTGGGATGTGTGCAGAGCTTGGCTTCTGTGGCAACATTTTGACAGCAGAGGATTTTTTTGCTGAGATTGTTTACCCAGATGATTAATTGTAGGTGAGCTCTGCTATTAAAATAATGTTTCATGGGCCAGAAGTGATGAGGGTTAGCCATAGATTTGCATGCGGAATGAGACATATGGAAACACTTTCAGTCCTTCTGCAGTGGGCCTTATATTGCATTGGTGGAAATAAACATTTCAGAGCATTATTTCAGTGTTGACAGGTCTATAATTTTCAAGACACAAAGATATGAAAAGATATACCTGGGGAAGTCAAGAATTTTAAATCTGTTTAAATATTGAACAGCTCAAGAGAGACTCACTTTCATTAACAGTGAACAAGAATTCTGGCAGTACTGAAATTTCTTCTTTTTGTATGGTTCCTTAGTTATCGTATCCAGCTATATTTGAGCTTAGAATGATGATTTTTCCTTATGCTAAGGTGAGGGACTCTTTTATTTTACAAATGCATCCATTTCTTACTATATTTAAAATAATCTATCTGAGATGATGTGTACAAGCATTTTCTGATTACTTGAATGTCACTGGTAAGACAATACAAGCAAAAAATGTCTTCTGCTAACATGTGGCCAGATTAATTTTGTGATTTTATCTCAAGATTAAAAGCTTCTATGCTAAAAATGAAAATCAAGTTAATTTCATGAAGATTGTATATGGTGTTATGTACAGGCTTTCAGAAATACAAAAATATTTTGTGAAATTACCTCAAATATAAATGGAATTTAATAATTAATTAGAGCTCAAATAATTCTCTTGCAATATTTCATACAACATTCAGAAAATTCATGAAATTATACTGCCCCATATGAAATGTTTATGAAATTGCAGTATTTTTGGAAACTGTCCTTCCTCATTTAAGAAGAATGGTTTTCATAAAGTTACGCTTTTCTTTAATCACATTTTAGATAATTTAATATTTCCAAAAAAATTAATTTTACTTTTTAAAATAGGAGGGGAAATTATAGCAAGTTCTGCCAAAGTGTGATGTTTGAATTGCCAACAAGAAAAGTGCAGAAACAGAGCTCAAGACACTGAAGTAGTGTTGTGAGGCCAACCACCAAAATGTCATGACTGCCCAGCTCTTTTCTAACAGTGCAGTGTGCAACGTTTTTTGAATATCAATTTACTGTGTATAAGTTCAGTCTCTCAGGCTTGCCTGTTGCCTGACTGCAAGCTGTAAAGTAGTTTTTTATGCTCAAACTCTTTAGAGATAAGAACAACTGTGCTCCAGCACATTTTGAAGTAAAAAAAATCTGCCTGTTCATGAGTTTTGCATTTCCTCGCTTGTTCTTTACTTTTTTAAATTTGCAGTGAAGCCCTGTGCTTCCCCTTGTCAGTCCAGGAAATCTCTTTTTTTGGTTAAGACTGCTCAGTGTTTTCTGAAGGTATCTTCTTTTCTTCTTCTGTTTTTTCTTTTTTTTCCTTCCCCCACTTCTGTTGCATTTGCCAGGCACCAAGAGCTAGATAAAGCTCCAATCCTTAAAAGCAAGTCAGCCCAGTTGCATTGAATCTGGGCTGTGAGGAGAAGAGCGGGCAATTACTGGGTTTTGCTCAGTTGCCATGGTACCAAATGGAAAATATTTTCTGTTTCAGTTTCAAGATCCCGTCATTTGAGACAGTCTTCTCAGTGTTGGCAAGTGATAGCCTATGCTTTGGGGACTGTTCTCCTTTATTTTCCGTAGTTCTGGGATGATTTGCTTATTATCAGTGTACAGTGGTATGCGATTCCTTTGCAAGTCTGAGGATCAGGATGTTGTATATGGCTTTGAGAGAACATGGGGAGTCAGTGGAGAGTGGAGGGAGGGGGATAAAGAAGGCCAGGGAGAGCTGCTCATGGAGAACAGGAGCATGTTAGCAGTAGTACCAGCACCACTCTTGGTAATTTTTACATTGGAAGATGTATCACTCCTTTACTTGTATGGAAAATAAATGTGTCCGTTTGAGAAAGCAGAGGCCAGCCTGGAAAGCCTTGAAGCACATTAACAACATTATTTGATGAGCCAATAACCAGAACAGTCCCCTGTGAGGTGTGGCATAACTGAAGGAAAATAGCTCCCGGTGCAGGAATGAGACAGGGCGGTCTGGCCTCCAAATATGAGGTCTCAAATGGAACATTTTTTCAATTGTAAATTTTACTTTATAACCATTGTAAGTATGTAAAAAGCTCACTGTGAATATTTTGCAAAGATTATTTGGAATTTTCAGCAACAGTCTGAGTTTATTGTCTCACTGGTGGCATATTACTCCTATGCAGCTTCAAGTGATATACATGTTTATCCTGAGAAAATATTTCCTCAGAAGAATTGTATTCTCTTCTGCTGTACTTCTGTCCATAAGCTATATCAATAAAATAATAAAAGTAATAAAATCCCTTCCAGTATTTTAAAATATAGCTTGACTCCCCCTTGTCCCAAAGCACAGCTAAACAAATACAAATCTGGTGCTTTAAAATTTTGGCACTTACAGTATTATTGCTAGAGCATTGAGATAAGCTAATATAGATATTGTACAGCTTGCACAGTGTTCAAGAAACATATAAAAATAATAAGTCTTGTTACTTGAATTTGCTCTGATGAACAGTAGTATGGGATAAACAACATAAATATTTTGAGTGTGTGTCATGGCTTTTGCTCAATCTTTACTTGTAGATTTGGACTAGTAATGATCAAAAGAGAAAGAGAGTAGGTGGTAGCCTAGCTGGCAATGGAGTTCATACACACTTGCAAAGAAACCATGTAATTTTTCCTCCCACTTTCTAGTTCTCAATTATAATGAGGGTGTGAAAGAAAGAATCAGGGAAAGATATCTCAGTGTGGTAAATTATTGACAGCAAAATAAACACCCCATATATATATTGATTACTGAACACTAATTATTAAATGATTTAGTCACAGTGAAAGTAGTTGAGGCCATGGTTTTTCTTCAGGGTTTTCAGGTGATGTGTGCATTACAAACATGTGGACCATTCACAGCTTTTATAAATGGAAGAGACTGATTTTCAGAACAGACCTTTTCACATGCATCCTTTTGCTCCTGGTTCTCTGAACCGGGGCAAATATCAGAGATATGAAACAAGTTTCTTCTGTCATGCTGTGAATCTGCGTAGCCAAAAAATGGCACAGCTAAGAAATATCTTATTTTACTTTCCTTCAAGATTCATTTCAGTGTCTTCCTGGTTATTCAGTCTATCCAGGTGTGATCTATTTTTACCCTTTATTTGGAGTTTGGTTTATCATACGGTTTATTCTGGTTGTTCATCATGGGGGCTTTTTGCACATTCACATGGTGAGGTACAAACTTTTATCAGGCAACAATTTTTAAGTAGGTTTGTGACTGCAGAGTAGTAGCTGGGATGCAGCAAGGGTGGCAGGATACAGAATTATGCAGATTCACAGTCAGTGAGTGCAGTGTGAAGTGGAAGTCCTTCTGCACAAACTTTTCTCCTTAGAATTTAATGCACAGTACATTTCGCTGATTTTCAAAGCATGTATTTCACAGAACTGTCAAACTAATGTGTTTATCCTACGACCAGATTGTTGTGGTACAATTCAGAATACACAGTAAGCTTTCAGAGTTACTGGAAGAGGACAAATCTCAAGAGAAAAAAATTTGTACACTCCTCTTACATTGGTTTGTCTTCAAAACTGAGCCTTTGTCATTTATACCCGGTGCTGTGGAGCTGAATGCAGGAAGGTGGCACATTGAGCAGTTATGCTTTCAGATCCTATGTCAGCATGCACCTAAACCAAGGCATCATGCATAACAGTTTAAAAATGCAGCAAGCTCATCTGTTGTCTGTTATCAGACAATGCTGTAGGAATGATTACAAAATAAGTTGTTTGCCAAATTACTGAAGCTGTTTGGAATTTCGTGCCAGCTTTCTGATCTCCCTTCCATGGTGGATGTTTGATGACAGTTAAAGGATTTAATTTTGGGAGCATGAGCAGGGAAAAAAAGCTGATATGAAGGCCAAGGCAAAAATAGACAAAGATGATTTGATTGCAGAGTTGGTGGTTGGTAATACTGAGCAGATTTATTCTCCAACCCCACAGATTTCTTTGTAAAACTCATTTTCACATGGCTCTTTTACCTGCCGCATGCTGTAGTTTTCTGACATCCTCATGGCCTATAGGATTAATGCCAACTGCTAGCATTTCATACTTGTTTTATAAATAGGTGTCCATTAATTCTAAGTTCAACTCTTTTCTAAAAGTATTTATAAATTAAATAGCAAATTTCTCATCTTAAAATAAAGTGAAATAAAATACTGCTGTGAGTGTAACCAAAATGCTAATGCCAAAAGTACAAGAAAGAGGCAGAAATTAAAACGAACCTAACAAATGCTTGGTAGTATGGACCTAGAGTTGTAAAACTACTGTTTTGGAAAGAAGATAGGTGGGACTGGAAATATGAGACACTACATTTCTGGCCTACTGAAATTAAATCCAGTGCATAAAGAAAGGAGATTACAGGCAATCCCATCCTCTCTGCCTTCCAGACACCTGATAGAAAGACAACAGAGTTCACAGTGAATCATTGGGTCATCCTCAGGACCTCAAAGGTCTTTTCCACCCTAGTTGATTCTGTGATTTTGTGATCAGAGGTGCTGATGGAATGGAGAGGGAGAGGCTGTACCCCTGCTCTGCTTCACCAGGGTGCTCCCTGTCACTTTGGCACACAAACAGCTGCCGCTGCTGTGGATGCCATCACCATTCTGCCATCTGATGTCTCATGCTGGTGACGGTGTGTAAGCAGGCAGCTTTTGCAGGAGAGGGAGCCTTGCTGGAGACACATGAAGTGCCTCCATCTCCCACCTTCCTCTCCTTGCTTCTCTCCTCACCACTCCTTTCACAGGTTCATGAGATCAAGCTGCCAAGGGCACCAGCACCTAATAGGATGGAGAATACCACATTGCTTAATCTGCAAAAAGACCAATGCAGCTGATCTGGCCAAATCAGCCAGATCATCTTTCTCTTTACCATGATGCCTAGGTTTCAGACCCAATTTATCAAAATTAGGAAAAGCTCGTTTCAGACACATCTATGAATTAGTCAACAGAGCTAGCTCTTTCTTCCTCCGTAATAGAACTTCTTGACAGGATAAAAGACTTTCACAGTTGTTCTCCCAGAAAAAGGGACAGTGATAAGTTTTGACAAAGTTTGTGTTGCTTGATACTAAAATACTCTGCGATGTTGTGATTATTATTCTTTTGTCTAAGTCGTGCAAAAGAAGTCATATGAAACTAAATCCTGCAAACTTTGACATGAATCTCTTGGTGTGTTTGTCACAAAAACCACAAATGTGCTGAGATCTTGGTAATCAAAATCAAACCCTGCCTGTGAAACACCTCTAACTGTATGTCCTAATTAATCTGTCAAAAATCAATATTGAGCTGTCCCTGCCAATGCTGATGTCTTGTGGTTTTGTTTCTTTTTTTCATTTCTGATAAAACCTGGTATTCTGGGGTTTTTCTCTTTTTAAATGTACTGTCTTCCACTTAAAAAAAAAAAAAAAATCACACAAGCTGTTCCCATCTTTCTCAGTTCTAAACATTATTTGTACATGAAAACAGGTGCACATCCTGTGGCCGTAGTGTAGCACAAAGATTGGCCAAGTATCACATACTCAGTGGCACAGATCCCGTTCTTGTCAGGGGATTGGCAGAAATTCAATAAGGAGACACAATTTAGGAAGAGTCCTGATGTCCTTGGGTTAACAGGTAGTGGTTATAAATTGAAGGTGATATGCTTGGCCAAAAGAAAGAGAGCAGATAACTTCTTGGAGGAGAGCCCAGACAGAACCTACCCATCTGGTTTATACACAGGATAACAGCAGGGACAAAGCAGTAGGACTTAGTGGGCAATTTCATTATCATATGAAAATATTACTGGTATCAAAAGAATTTTTAGTAAGCAGTTGCACAACAAAGAATGACAGGATTTTGATCACAAAATATTTCTGTAAGAATAGATAAATAAACTCTATTTTTATGGAGTAAAAACCAATCAAAGCTAGCTGTACTTAAAATGACAACAAATGCTGAAAATCTCTGTCTGAGGAGAAAACAAAACAAAGAATATAAAATAGCTATTTCTTGATGCATTTTTCAAATTTCAAGGCAGGCATATTTTGATTATTTTGGTATTGTCCCTTGCAGTGTTTTCTTTTTTTTTTTTTAGGTTATTTATCAAGTTTTGGATAGAAAAAATAAAAAACACTAGAGCAGAGATGATTATCCCCTCTCTGTCCCACTGTCTCTGAGCCTTCAGGTCAAGGTTGGCTGCATTTGTGAGAAAATGCTATAGGTGGACTCAGGCTACTGAGTTTACTCAGGAGTAATTTTTTAAAATCTGGAGATAGTGATGTCAGATAACCTATTATCCCAATTCCACTGGGGCCCTAGCAAATTTTGCTGGCCTCTTTATGCACACAGTTGTTGACTGACAACTGCTTTAGGTGACCCTCCCTTAGCAAGAGAGTTGGACTAGATGATCTCCCGAGGTCACTTCCAACCCTAACAATTCTGTGATTCTTTGAAGTTTTTTACTAAAGAACAGCCTTCAGGACTTGCAATTCCTAGATATTTATGTTTAAATGCCCAATTATAATTTAATGTCAAAAAGCTGGAATTTAAAACAAAGCGAGAAAATACATAGTTAGGGATCTTAAGGATACTCTTTCCAGCTGCCCTAATGTTATGGATTAGGGAAAATGAAATTTTTCTCCTTTCCCTCAGGTGCTAGGCAGGCTGTGTAATGGGAGGGGCTGGCCGGGAGAATGTGATGGGCGATGCTTAAGAACAAAAGGGAGTTATCTGTGGAGCTGCATTCCACG
>VZRJ01013909.1:24801-35565 GCA_013397565.1 Ptilonorhynchus violaceus
GCTCCCCAGTCAACCCTGCCTGCCTGCGCTGCCCGCTGCCGAGGTTGGTGGGGTCGGGCTGCTGCCCCCGCGGGTCCGCACCGGGGTTGACCCCCCCCGTCCCCTTCGCCGGAGCCGCCATTTGCCACGTGAGGGTCGTTGCGCTCGCGCCACAGCGCCCCCTGCAGCTGCGGGGGAGTCACCGCAGCCTCTCTGCTCCAACGGAGAATCTCAACATCGAACAAGGGACTGTTAAGGGGTTTGTCTGTTGTCTTATGGTTGCCGTTTAATTGTCTTGTTTTGTGTGTATAAATATATAACTTTAGTAAAGAACTGTTATTCTTTTTACCACATCTTTGCCTGAGAGCCCTGTAATTTCAAAGGTACAGTAATTCGGAGGAGGGAGGGGGGTCATCTTGTATTTCCAGGGAGATTTTCCCACCTTCCTTAACAGACACCTGTCCTTCAAACCAGGACACCTAATCACGTAAACTCCATCTTTCATGTGTTTTTTAAAAGAAAATAGCAGTTTTCATGATTGTAACATGATTGACAAATGCTTAGGTTTGCCTCCACAGCCCACATACTAGCAGGACTGAGCAGCAAATCACTTGCCTGATCAGACATCTCATCACAGTTTGATTATGGCTGAGCCTCTCATGGGTCTTGATCTGATAAGATTTCTTGGAGTGCCACTGTACGGATCACACCATCAGTAAGTCGTGAGCGTGTCACCAGAGACAATGGCTCTCCCTTTCTGTAGTGTCTAGCAGTAGACTGGTGCATTTGCAACAACAGGAAAGACATAACGTCTGTCCCAGGCATTTTCAGAGAGCAGAATTCCATTTTCTCCTCTTCCAGGTGTGGTTTACGGGTATCAAGCCACAGACTAATTTTTCTTGTCTTTTCAATCTTTTTCACACAGCACATTAGGAGCAGAGGTGAAGAGGGCAATCTCTCTGCTCATTCATAGGTCTTGGTCACTGTCCAGTTTTTAGATGGAAAACTGCCACCTTAACACAGAGTAATATAAGATAATACAACAGCAGCTCACAAAGACAGTCCTAATGAGCGTTCCAACGAGGCATCTGGAACCTCTCTGACAAGTAGAAACGGAATACAGAGTATCTTTCTGCTTCACTGGCACATCTCTAGGCCTGTGTCTGTGGAACTGTTTTCTAAAGGGTATACATTTCCTCTCCTCTTGCTTCCTGGGCAAGTGAAACAGTAATTTTGGCTTAATTCTTTGAAAGTGAGACGATGGTACTCAGAGTCATGGGGGAATCTTATCTTCACCTGCAAGAAGTTTAAGACTTGCTTCTTGGCCTCTCTCCATTGACTAAGCTGGAGGCAACACCACTTTAGGGAGCAGCTGTTCTGGAGGCATTTTTGAAGAAATAAAATCTTTAACTATATTGAAAAATGCGCTTTTTTCAGGCAACTAGAAACCATTCATAGGCAGGTATTAAAAAGTCCGTTTTGGCAACAGGGCTGGACTCATTGTGAAGATAACAGTAGTGAAAACTGTCTCAGAAGATCTATGATCTGCCCTTATCCACCAAGAGGAATGCTCTTTCTAGGCACATCATCTGCAACTGGAAAATACTCAGTGATATTTTTCCTTCTTTTATATTTTTTCATGTTCTTTAGTTTAGAGAAAAAAAGATGAAGAAAAGGAAAAAAGGACAATATGGTGCTCATGATCTTTCATCAGTATACAGATATCTTGCCTGGTCATGAATTTGGGGCAGTACACAGAATATGTTCCCTCATCTGAATGCTGAATGGCAACAACTTACTAGAGAATTACATACACTCAAATATGTTGTGTTAGTGAAATCATGTTACAAGGATGTATAAACATAGCGGTTTTTGACATATCAGTAGACAAGTAACACAGAACTTAGATATCTTTCCAGGAGTCAGAAAACAAGTTTCTGAAAGAGATGAGTCCAGAGCTTTTTTTCCTGCATTGCTGGATGCCTCACTTCTCATGTTTTATTTGATTTCTGTAAAACTTCTGAGGACCACTATAGCATTAAGCAAAGGACCCTAAACTGAACCTAAACTTGAATTCAGTTGATGGAATTTCTCTTATTCTCTCATATGCTACAGTATAGGGGTACTGTTTTGTTTCCTTGTCTATGGTAAAATTTATTGGCCTGCTGCAGTTTTGCATCTTTCTGGAATTAAGTAAAAAAGGCCAGTCTTCTGCACCTGTCAGTCTGTAAATCTTTTCTATTTATAGCTATTTAATTTACTTATCTATTAGCTTTGAGATCTATTGCAAGTAGTAACTGGTTTGGATATAGGTGGAAATCTCAGAGCTGCTGCAAATTATCTGTTTCAGGTTGAAATCCAATACATTACGACTGTTTGCAATACAAGTAATACACAAGTATCTTAGCAGACTATAGTTTTAACTGCATCTAGCAGTTTCAGACTTCTGTGCTTTACTCACCTGAGATTTTAGATGAAAATGAAGTTCTTTTACTATTTCTGAATATTTTTATTCAAATTATGGCAAACTAGTACTTTAATCATACAACTTGCTGTCCCATTTTGAAATAAGTTTTGTTGTGTGCTTCATCTCTGTCGGCAACATTGACCTTCTTTCTATCTTCTGAGCATTTATGCATTTTATTTTTATAAAACTCGGTAATAGTAAAATAATATTTTCAACTAGAATTATGTAACTGTAAAAAATGAAAATTCATCTCTCTTAAGTGTGGTACTTAGCATGGTGTGTCAAATGATGGAAATGTCCACTACAGTATGAATTTAGAAAAGTAGGGCTTTTGCCAGCCGGATCAAAATACAGAGACATGGGTTAAAATAGCTTGACATTGCAATAAAGTGGCTGGTACTACAAAGGACAGTGATTTACTATAATAAAGAAGGAGAGATCAGTTCTTATTCCATATACATTGATTTTTTATAGAGATGACTTCACTCCTAAAAACTACCAGGAGAACTATGTTTATTTCTTGATTCAGTTATCTGGATGGCACTAAGTATGTCCATCATGTATTTCATGCATTCGAAGAGACACTGTCAACACATTCCAAGGGCAACAAGTCATATAGCAGTGAAGGCCAAACCAAATTTCTGTGTACATATTCAGTTCTACTCCTCTATATGTACATCGCAAGCCTTGAGATTTTACTGTGGACAAAGATGTGCTTGTGATCAAGTGAGTGCTGTTCCTTGGGTAGCCCCCAGGTACAACAGTGGGTGTTCTGTAATATCTTTAGTGCTTCTGAAAGAGAGACTGGTCTCACAGGACAACAAAATATCTTCCTAGTACCTGTACTTCAGAGCTAATTGTTGATTGATTAAGTAATTCTCGAATGTTTGGATGTAACTGTAGGTCTGCGTGCTGTATGAAGGGTTTCAACATGAGTTGCTGTTTGATGGTATGAAGATGAATGTAAAAGGAATGGTTAGGGACACTGGAAGTGTTTGCTAATGAGAATCCTTTGCATACGACTGTTGAAAATATCCAAATCTAGAAACTCTATGACACTGCACATCACTGATTACTACACTGTCCTGGGTTAACCACAAAAGGATTTATTCTATTACCACCCATATATTTCCTTGATAAGCTGGATTGTTCGCAGTTACACACCTGGTCCCTGAGGCTATGCTCGTGTGAGGTGGGGTGGGACTCCTTATCTGAACTGAGATAACCATTCCAGCAGACAGCAAGCACCATCCATCCTGAGTAGATCATCTCAGCTAATGGCCCATTGCACCACCTGTCCTGAGTAGATTATCTTGATTAATGGCCCGGTACCAGACTTGATAAGCACGGACCAATAGAACTTCAGAACCACCCTGTGTGAATTCTCTTGATTAATGGCCCATTACTGAACAAGGTAAAAATAGAATGTCAGAAACTGTTTGCTCCTCGGAGAAGCTTCATGTGAGCTCATTGCTGAAGCACCCAATAGAACGTTGGGAGAAATCCTTTTCCTTTGTGGAAGTCCCCGCCCCTGGGGGAGGTACCAGCCAAGAAACACGACATAAAAGCAGGCTTTGAGATGGGAGAAATCACTCCACTCCACTCCTCTCCTCTGGACTGCATTCAACTGGTCTACCAGGGCTACTCCACTCGACTGGACTCCACTCCACTCCTCTGGGCTGGACATGACTGGACTACCAGACCACGGGACTACCAGACGACTGGAAACCCAGAGGTCTTCGGACCACCATCACTGGATACTCAGCAGACCAGACCTTCTACAGGACCAGTGCCTAATTGGGTTATACAGCTACCACCCTGGTCAGCAGGGTGCCAGGTTGTACTGTGACTCTGTTGGTCTGTTTAGGCTGGTGTTTCTGTATTCCTGCATTCATTTTAACCTTTTTATTAAAATTGTAATTTTGACCTAAAATCTCTCAAGGTATTTTGTGTGGGGTTAATTTCCCCTGTTCACATTCAAAGCAGCACATACACACACTTTTTTTTTCACATTGCTGGTGGTGATAAGGCCATTGTTTTCTATAATGTATGCATTAGTCCTCATTCCACACACACAAAACTACACTGCACACAAAATTCAAGGCATGGTAAACCTTGTCAGAATATATGTTTAGTAAGGCAATGAAGTCAGTCTAGTTTCGGGTGATCCTTTGCCTAGTTTTGTGTCAAAGCTTTTTGTATCAACACTGGTTTTGTTTCAACAAGCAAAATCCTGTATTTTCAGCAAAAAGGTTCTCCACAGCTGCAATTCTCATCAAAATGCAAGTTTTAGAGCTGAGGTGAGCAATGATGACAAGTGAATATAAAACCAAGCAATGGAATAGGACCGTGTTAGCCTAAAAAGAATCTGTGGCAAGTTTGTGGTAGTGTTATCGTGGGTTCCAGCAATACTTATAGCACCTGCGGCTTTTAGATGTGACAGGGAATGTACTAGTCTTCAGATAGTCAAGGAGAAGCAAAGAAGTTGAAATAACAGTTCATGAAGCTCTTGTTTCCAATCAAATGTGTCCTCTCCACCAAATGATAAGCTTATCCTTTGTCATGGTTTATTAAGAAAAATTTCATATTTAAGGCTGTTTGGTACTCAACTGTTTGCATTGCTTAGTGATGGCAGGGCTTGCTTCACTACCAAATTGCCTTTCATAATTATATGAGTTCAATAAATATTTTCTGATGATAATTTGTTCCTTTGTGCTGATTATTCTGAGACTCGTGTACTAGATTCTTGTCTTCTGCAGCAGAATAATAATAATGGATGTGTTTTAACCATGCAAAAAGGAGCAGTGAAACTAGTGAAAAATGATTTGGTACTGTTCTGAAATCAAGCTAAGAAACAAACCTGGACTTTCTCCATATATTTCCTTGTGAAAATGATCCATTCTGAAAGTGGCAGAGGCAGAGGGGGACAGGACCTTGCAACTACTTCATCTTTAAGCTTTTTTATCTTCATCTTTAACCCATGGTTCTTACTTTTTTTCTTAATGGCTCATAAAAGAGAAAATGATTCACCAGGTCTTTCACCAAAAGTAGCATTTAAGCCAAAATAATGTCTGAGTAACTGTGAAGTATCCAGACAGCTGTGTAGCAGCTGGCAACTAGTTTCATTTAGTCAGGAGATAATAATTTTTTGCATGAAAACTTAAAAATTCTCAGATGAGTCTTTTTAATTTTTGTATCAACTTTTAATTCAGTGCTAATAGTTTAAAAACCTGGTTCCAATTGCCATCAAATGGCTTACGACTGTTTCTCCATTCCAATATTGTGTGAAACTACCTTTATAAGCAAAATCGGCTTGCATTTAGCATGACTATATTCAAAACTTGAAATAACAAAAATGTACTGAGCTAAAATCTCAATGTGGCTGTTTTGGTATGATGCTTTTTTCTTTACAAACAGACTTTCAGTGTGATCTTTGGTTAGAGAATATGCAACAGCTCAATATTTCATGCAATTAGACCCCATCTTGACATAATTAAATTATTCAGTATTGCAAGTCTTTAGAAAGAGTGTAGAAAAATGTTTCTTATTCTGGAAAGGGCTCATCAACTTAAACAATTTTTGAAACTAGAAAAAATTCTATATCTGCACAATTTTCCTGCTGTTTGCTCTGAAATTGCCTACTATTTGCACTGAAATTGGATTTGGGGACGAGAATGCTGCATTATCACCCCACTTCTGAGATTCATACATGTTGTTGAACAGCTTTCAAGAAAAATGGCAGAAGACCATCACCTTAAGCTGTTTAATTAAATTGGGAAAACTAAAGGAAAAAAATTGTGTGGATTTATGCTGGCAAGTCTATTATACAAATACTGTATTTTTAATAGATTTTTCTGCACAAAGCTCCTATGACGGATTTGTTGCTTTAGAGAACATTTGAGAAAATGAATACTTTGTCAACAAAGAACTTCTTCACATTCTGTTGGGGAAGACATTTGTAGTGCAAAATTTAGTAAGTATTACTTAAGGTATTTATAAAATTAAATGTTTCAGTTAAAGAACAAAGCACTGTAAAGTTATGCCATATTCAGTGTCTGCAGTACAAAAATGGGAGCAAGCCTAATTCCACCAGTTCAAGTCACTGTCTTTGCCAGACAGAGTGACCTTAACAATATATTCAAAACATCTGGCTATAAATAATTGTGTAGCTGTAAGTAAATACCAGAAAAATGGAATTTACTTGCATCTAGTGTTACCACTATACAGGTTAACTTATTGAGGTGTACATCAAACAGGTCAGTCTATCTACTTTACTTACCGCTACACAATTGGCTCTAATCTAGTATGATTAATACCAGCTGTTTAATCACATGGGAGTATAACCTGCCACTGAAATAATAGCATTACCACATTCTGCTTGCTGCCTTTTCTATGAAGTGCATTACATGCTGCATTTTACCTGCTGGTCCTTTGCCACAATCCTGCAGAATTTCTAGTGGGCTTGCTGCAAGTCTACTCCTTTTTCTTTTGTAGCAGACTCTCACTTTCATGATTCTGGAATTTGTCCTAAATTTCCAAATATAAACATACTTGGTGTGAGGAGTTTGGGATTTTTTTAATTCATATTTTTTTGTTGTTCATATTTCCTAAAATGATAACACCTTGAAATCCTATGGGCAACATCTGAGCCACTGAAATAGACCAATGAACTTCTTGGTTTATTTTGTAATTCATTCTACTGCTTTAAATGGTAGACATATACTGTAACTATCCGCTCAAGTAAGGTTGCTGGAATGCTACCAGTGCACTAATGACTGAACTTGCTTGAAGTACTAAGAATTGTTATTTATTCTTATAACTTAGCTATGGAAAACTCACCTGTAAAACATAAAAAAATTAATTTTTTAACGATGCATCTGCTACAGCAAAACATTTGATCCTGAAACTTTCAACCTCATGCAGAATTGGCAGTCAGTTTTTGGAGGAACCATACCATATCAGCATCCAAAAAGCAAAGTTTCTTTTTCAGAAGGGCCATTCATAATAAATGTAACAGGTTTTAGTGTTATTTACCAGTGGGAATGAGCATCTTCTTGAAGAGTAATGAAGCAGAAAGCTGAGCAGAAGATAGAAGATAAATTTGTTTCCTGTGACTGTGTCTGATAATTCTGTCCTGATTTTTTAGACAAATGAGATATGCTCAACACATAGCTATGCTCCACACATAGCTCAGTGGGTAATATCCACGGCAGTTCAGAAAGCAGATGTCAGTAACAGAAGCTAAAAATAATTTAAGAAAAGGATACGGTTTGTAATGCTGCATGCCTGGGACACTGTCAGGCATCTTCTCAAGACACCACATCTCAGTCTAGCAGCATAAAATGGAATAGACTAGCTCATGGCTAGGAACCTGCTCCCCTTCTTTAGATGTAAAATACTTGAAATCATATGAATTACCCTAAATATGGCAGCTTATGTTCAAAAGCTTATGTTCCACCTTTGGAGATGTGGCCTAGACTTAGTGAAGATGCTCTAATGAACCTAATGCATTTTCAGCTTCTTTTCTAGAAATAAGGAATATGGGATCAAGACATGAGAAGTGCACTTTTGGCAAGATCCTTACCTGAATGTAAGGGAGAGGGAGTGAGGTAATTGTATAATCTGTTTCTCCAGAAGTGGTTGCTGAAGCCGTTGAGTCTCGTGGTTGCTGAGCAGTGGATGTCTATCTGTCATGGGAAGGAGCTGAGCAGTATCAGTTGTTTCATCATGCTAACTGCTATACTAACATCTGAGGTTTTCCTCAATCTGGCAGACAATGGGGAATTCCAGAGGCAAAGGGCGAATACAGTAACAAATGCAATGAAGTTAATTTGACATCTCTAGTAGGAAGTGATTATGACCACACTGTCCAAATTTAAAAAGGGATAACTCCACTTGCCTATACAATACCACCACAGGAGGGATATAGCTCTCTTCAACATCCAAATTTGAGTGGAAATCATTGCGCTGAGATTATTTTGGGTTAACATTGTTGACATAATCATTCGGGAATAGATGAAGCTTTGCAGGAAATCTAATATGGGTGAGATGAAATCAATAAAATTCTCTCAAATAAACAAAGACTTTTGAGGAACTAAGCACTTTGAAGGAGGATTGATGATCATAGTACTTGCAACAATTACAGCCTTTAAATCCAGCTGCTGATCTGAAACAGTGTCATCAACCATTCCAAAGACTCTTTCAACTTCTTGTGCAAAGCTGTGTAAAAGATATTAAGAGGATAACACAAGAAAATATCAGAGGATGGTATTCAAAATAACCAGCTGCAGGTGATACAATGGAAGGAAGGGAATCCATCCAGAGGGACTGGGACAAGCTTGAAAAGTGGGCTTATGGGAAATTCAGGAAATTCTGCAACTCCAAGTGCAAGGTGCTGCACCAGGATTAGGACAATCCCAGACATAAATACAGACAGAGAGAAAAAGTCACTGAGAACAGCCCTGTGGAGAAAGACTCAGGGGTTCTGGTGGATGACAAGTGGTCATGAGCCAACAGTGTGCACTGACAGCCCAGAAAGCCAACCCTATCCTGGGCTGCATCAAAGCAGTGTGTCCAGGAGGTTGAGGGAGGTGATTCTGCCCCTCTGCTGTGCTCTGGTGAGATCTCACCTGGAGTGTTGCATCCAGCTCTGGGGTCCCTAATACAAGAAGGATGTAAAACTGTTAGAATTGGTCTAGAGGAGGGCCATGAAGATGATCAGAGGGCTGGAAAAACTGTCCCAACAGTCTGAGTCAGATGGGATTGTTCAGCCTGCAGAAGAAAAAGCTCCAGGGAGACCTTGCAGCACCTTCCAGTGGTTTAAGGAGGCTTATAAAAAATGGGGAGATTACTTTTTACACAGATACATAGTGATAGGAAAAGTGGCAATGGTTTTAAACTAAAAGAGGAGAGATTTAAATTAGATATTAGGAAGAAATTCTTTACTGTGAGGGTCATGAGGCACAGGAACAGATTGCCCAGAGAAGCTGTGGGTGCCCCATCCCTGGAAGTGTTTGAGGCCAGGTCAGTGGGGCCCTGAGCAACCTCATCTAGTGGGTGGAATCCATGCCCAGTGTGGGGGGATTGGAACTATATTATCTTTAAAGTCCCTTCCAAGCCAAACCATTCTGTGTGCTTCAATGTTCAGTTGATGTTTCTTGCGTTCACCAAAGACACACAGAACCAGCTTGAATATGTCCTTTTGGAAGGTTTTTAAAAGGACTGCTGATTTATTTATTGGGTGAACCTTTGTCAAGTGCAAAATATCTTCTAGATCTGAACTGTGTTGTTGACAGTAACTGCCAGAATTCACAAACTTTAAGATTTATTTGGATTTTTCTAAACTGTAACAAACTTAGGAGTGTGATCAATGAGACAGTATACAGAGTACCAAGACAATAACCACTTTTAGGCAATTTCTTTCTTTCAAGAGCATATCTGTTTATAAGTGTCAATGAGTAAATGCTCAAGACAACAGCTATGTTGTCTTGATTAACACTTACCCCCCAAATAAGTGTGATCTTGGAGCAAAGGAGTCTTTATCGCTATTTTGGTCTGTTTTTAAAAGACAGCCTGAACCAGAGAGTGAGTGTGATATGTTAGGTTTATGTCCCTTTTACTCCAGGGAATAAAATGCATCTGGGAGTTGTTTCTCCCATTTGATGGAAAGGAAATATTAATGAGTAGGTAAGAGTCTCTGACAAATTGATTCCATTTAGCTGGCCTAACACAGATAGCATTTTAGCAAAGTGTTACATTAATAATCTATCCTTTTAGCCTTCCTGTTTTCTTGTGGAGGCAGGTGCCACTGTTTTCCTATTACTTTAAACAAATGTAATTAGGCAATGGTTCAGTGATTTGACTCCATGAGCCAGACTTTGATGTTTTTTCCAGGCTGAATCTGCTAAGTTGCTAAGCTTGTTTTTTCTCTTTAAACAAGATCAGGATCTAGCCTCATGTGTCTCAACCTTGATGAAACTGCTCAGTGATGAAAGCACAGAATTGCTATTTGTTTCCAGATGACTCTTCAGTATAAAGGTACCTAATAACTTGACACTTTTGATTACCTAGGCATCTATATGAGTAAATGAACATCTCTTGCAAATCACAGGTTTGGCTTGACAGGAAATATATGAAGACTTGTGACTGGACTATAATAGAGAAAGCTATTGTCCTGGTTTGAAGGAAAGGTGTCTGTTAAGGAAGGTGGGGAAACCTCCCCTGAGTACAAGATGACCTCTCTCCCTCCTCCGAATTACTGTACCTTTGAAATTACAGGGCTCTCAGGCAAAGATGTGGTAAAAAGAATAACAGTTCTT
>VZRJ01013909.1:36093-82075 GCA_013397565.1 Ptilonorhynchus violaceus
GTCGTTCTCTGTCGTTACCGTGGAATGCAGCTCTATAGATAACTCTCTTTCGTTCTTAAGTATCGCCCATCAAATTTTCCCGGCCAGCCCCTCCCATCTACACAGCCTGCCTAGCACCTGAGGGAAAGGAAACAAATTTCATTTTCCCTAATCCATAACACTACTCATGGATCCACAGTATTATTACAAATCATTCTGCTGCCTCATCTATATTTTACTGCCTTTTTCTGGCCCACATATTTAAATAGGTACCTAGAAAAGCACAGCTATTTTGGTAGAAGAGAGTTCATTGAATACCATTCCAGCTGCAGCAAGAGTGATGTTAGGCATACCTGAACTGCATGGTAATCTCAGTAGTCATTCCTGTGCAGGCACCTCGACTCTGCCTGTTTCCTGACAGTAAAGATGTTGTCATGTTTCACCAGCCTCAGGGAGACGTTTTGTTGGGTATCCAGTTTACAGTATAAGCAAAACCCAAAGATTCAGAACTGGGTTGGGATCCTTCTTGCAAATTTCTTAACAAGAAAGCACATTTTTATTGGCCTGTGGGGACTGCCATAGTTGGTTTAAGGGGCAGGGTGTCAGAAGGAAGTATAAGGAAGTAATACAAAATTTCATAGCAGCCATGGCAGGCAAAAGAAAATGCTAGAGCTATGGAGAGAAGCAGGATAGGTGGGCTGCAACATGGGAAAAAGTGTTGCTGCAGCTGAGAGAAGTGGCTGGTTGCTCTTATGTGCTTGACTCTAGATCCAGAGGTTTTAACTAGTCTGGTCACAGAAACAATTACAAAACTCAGCAACAGTTCCTTCTATCCCTCCTTTGCTAGTTGATTTAACAGTGAAAGAATCTCCCACTGAGGCAGTTATGTCCTTAGTTCAGGTACTGTCTGCTCATCTGGTGGAATTAACAGTTTGAGCATCCTGAAGCTCTGTATGGGTTTACATTTTCAATAAATTGAAAACTTATTTTTAAATTTAGAAGAAAGTAAAGAAATAAGAAATACTATTAGGGATGAAGAAGCAAACACTTCAAAGCTAGGAATTACCAGTATTTGAGGCAATAGCAAGTAATCATGTAGTAGGTAATCGTGAAGATTGTATCAAAATATATGTACACGAGGGAGTCAATTAAGGTTGCTTAAGCAACACTGCGCACTGTGGTATTTTTCCCTGAGTAGAGCACTGGGTTTTGAAACCTTAAGGATATTTAAATGTAGGCAATCACAACCAACATTACAGTAGTTCCTAATCTTGGCATCCTGTTAAGATACTAATTCCTAGTGATATGTTGTACCAATGATTTCTGCAGGTGGAATTTTGTTAAAGGATTGTTTCCTTTTATCAGCTTAAAATTTCCTGCCTTTCACTGTGTTCTCATACCTCTTTATTTTTACGAAGAATGCCATGCAGGAGCTGCTTGATGTATGTTTTTCTGTTCCGAATATACTTTTATATACATATATTTTATTTTGAATCTAGCCAGCTCCAACTTTCTCAGTTTCTCATGTGAGAAAATGACCTGACATCCCTGGCAGGTAAATAGAGTTTTTTACAGTCTCTGTGGCTTTCCAGAAAACTTAAAATTATGTTCAACTTTGAAAATTGATGAACTGGTCGGGCTGTCACAGAAAAAAAAATTGTGATAGATCTAAGAAAGAGAAAAAGACAGATGGAAGAATAGACAGGGCAATTTTCTCTGTTACTGAAAAAAGGGGAAAAAGGCATGGTTTACAATGGCAAAATATAACAGACAGTGACAGGAAATATTAAATATTTAGCTACATAAATGCTTCAGAATTCTTGCTGCATGTTCTCATGCTTCCGTTCTTCCACCTGCCTTTTCCACTATATCGTACAGATAATTTATGACTGGATGACAGTCACCTTTACTGTAGGAGTCTATGCTGGCACAATCTTGAATGACGTTCAAACTCATAAGTCCTGAATGGCTTCAGCTATTGTGTGTTTTGGTGTGCAGAAGAAGAATTAGCAAAAGTGCAGCCAACAGGTTGAGTGAGGTGATTATTCCCCTACATTCAGTCCTCATGAAACCACATCCGGAGTGCTGTGGAAGGAAGTCTAGTGGAGGTCCTCCAGAATGGTCAAGGACTGGAGCATGTGGTATATAGGGAAAGGCTGGGGAAACTGGGTTTGTTTAGGATCAGGAGAGGAGATTGTGGTGAGACCATATTGCAACTTATGCTTACCAAATAGGAGGAAATAGGGAAGATGTAGTAAGATTTGGAGGTTCAGAGTGGTAGGAAAAGAGTCAGAAGCTGGAAAACAGGAAATTCTGACTATATTAGAGGAAAATGTTCACCATGGGGACAATTAAATACCGGAACAGATTGACTGATAAGGTTGTGGGTTCTGTGTCCTGGGAGATATTCAAATCCCGACTTGATGAAGCCCTGAGCAACCTGACTTAACTGACAGTGCTTTAAGCAGGGCTTGAAATATCCATGTCCTCCTCAAATTTAACTATTCCACACTTTTGTGTGGGACCAAATAGAACGACTCCAGCTGTCAAAAAAAAAGTTTTGATTTCATAAGATTTACACTAAAAAATCTAAACTGTTCACATGCTAAGTTATTGATATCCACTTAAAATAGAATCAAATGGAAAATGTGCAATCAAATAAAATATAAGAAAAAGTAGTTTGTCATATCAAAATCTTTTGCAGGAACAATCAACATTTGCTTATAACATATTTTAAGATTCTTTTGTCAGCATGCATTCTTGCTGTGAAATCTTTTAGTGTCATCTAAAGATGCAATTCTTGTTATTTAGGGCTTTTTCTGGTCCATTCTGAGGGCATAGTAATCCCTATTAATACCAAATGTAGAAAATAAATAATTTTGATAATATCTTTACTAAAAGATTTTGTCTGTTAAATACTTTTTGTACGTGCAGTCTTGTATGTCTCTGATGATTCGTTTCTCTGGAATCACACAGTATGTCGCCAAAGTACACTATAAAAATGACATAATCTTGATGTTATCTGTTCTGTTACAAAGTATATGACAATATTGTGTTTATTGTTAAATACAGCCTCAAGGACCTCATACCAGTGCCAAACTAGGAAGTTGTTTTCAATTAAGGACATAGTGCTCAGTAAGCAGAGATTATTTATGTATGAGCTTGATGTTGTTAGAAAATATGTAGTAGGAGCATCCAGTTCAGCTTTTGTTTGGACATAACTAAAAGCAACAAAGATCAAGCACAACAATAGAAAAAATTATGCATATATAAAACTAGGGCATAGATTATTTTGTTACTTCATTTTGTATTGTTGGTAATGTATGGGTACTCCTAATGATTCTATTAGAGTTCAAATAACAGAATTCAGCAAAAATGTATTTCTACTGAGCAGCAGAAACACAATTTCTCTGGAACTGCAGTTGCTGTAGTTGAAGATTAGTCTCTTACTATCCCTTAGGGAGATGACTGTCTCTGCCAGCTGACTTAGTTTTTATACTGCCAGCGATTTATTAGATTGCTTTGCTCTTAAGTGTGATAATAGGCCTTATGCTTAGCAAGGTTTAGAGACTTCCAGTGCATTAATATTTTATGGCAATGACAGTCAAGACACATTTTGTTTACCTAACAAGACAAGCCAAGCTACAGCTGGTGTGTACTGGAGATTAGATTTAACTGGTAGGAACACTGCCAATTATATCTTTAATGGTTTGCAATGATTTTTATAATTGTAATCTAATCATTTACATATTTGATGCATCAACATTTTGTTCTACTACTCTTTTGTGTGACTCGAGTGTTATAGAAACCTTTTCTCTGTAACCATGTTACTCAGTTCTTTCATATTGATACATTTTCTTTGGACAGTTTATTCAATCAGATATAACAATATTTGGAGGCCGAGAAAACTCCCACCTAGGATGCCATATAAACCTGCTTGAGGGATTCCGTTTACAATGAAGTTGATTGAATGCTTCAATCTTGTGAACATAAACCTCAGTTGCTGTACTTATTCCATACACTGGTCAAAATAGTACCTTGGTTTGCTGTCATTCAGTTTCAGTGACAGTGATAGCTTTAGCTGCCCAAATAAATATTTCATATGAAGGAGTCCTGTGCTGATTGCTTTTTGCTTCTTCTCAACAAAGCAGATTTATCAGCTATTAGGGGTGGAAGACAGAGAGTGAAGATTAGTGGGTCAGGTGTCTGTCATTGATTCACCCTTATCTGCAAAAAGCTCCAGGGACAGAATTGAGCATATTTACCAAGCAATTGCATATTGAAGGGTTTGATGCCTCAATTACTTAGGCTCAAGTATATCAGATGTTAGCCATAGGTTCAGCAAATACTGATATTAGTAGTTGTATGGTTTCACTGCAAAGGTGGTGCTTGTGGCAAGGGTTAGAAAGAAGTCAGGGAGGCAAAATTCAGCTTTTGTTATGAAATGTATTGGCCCATGGTTTTAAACATTTAACTTCTCTTCAGGTTTTAAATGAACTTTGTAAGATTTGAGTTCATAGAGTTCTTTGAAACTATCTAAAAAAAATTTCTCTGTAGAAGCTTAAGTACTGGGTGCGACTGAGATAGAGTTCATTTTTTTTTTCTTTTCTCTTTAGCAGCCCTCACAGTGCTGTGCTTTGCATTGATAGCTGGAAGGTGTTGATAACACAGCAGTGTTTTGGCTACTGCTGAGCAGCAATGTCCCTCCAACATTCCTTCCCCCATCAAAAGGCTGGGAGAGGGCAAGATCCTGGGAGGGGACACAACCAGACTAGCTGACCCAAATTAACCAAAGGGATATTGCATACCATATGACATCAGCTCAGATATAAAAGCTGAGGGAGAGAGGAGGAACAGTGGGGCATCTGTTATTCTGTAATGTTTGCCTTCTGGAGCAACCACCACACGTGCTGAGGCCCTGCTTCCTGGGAAGTGTCAGAACATCGCTCGCTGGTGGGAAGTAGAGATTGACCTTTTCCTTTGCTTATGCGTGTGCAAACTTTTGCTTGTTTTTTTCTTTCACTTTAGTAAACTGCCTTATTTCAACCCCCTACTTGNTGTTTGGCAGCCGCACTGCTTATCTCTTTATTTTGCTGAGTTTGGGAACATGTTAAGACAAACAATGACCAGCCTCCAAGGACAGGCTGTCCCAGTCTGGGAGCAGAGCCTCTCTCTCCACAGGTCTCTCACAGGATCGCAGCCTCCTCTCAGTCATCCACCTGCTCCTGTGTATGCTCCTCCACAAGCTGCAGATGGATCTCTGCATCCCCCATGGTCCTTCATGGGCTGCAGGGGCTCAGCTGCTTCATCATGGTCTGTACCACAGCCTGCAGAGGAATCTCTGCTTCAGTGACTGGAGCACCTCCTCCCCCTCCTTCTTCACTGACCTTTGTGTCTGCATGTTGTTCTCCCCACATGTTCTCACTCAGGTCTTCTCTAGTCACAACTAAAACTGTGCCACCAACTTTGCTGTGATTTCTTCTTAAATATGTTATCACAGAGGCATTACCACCATCTCTAACTGGCCCAGACTTGGCCAGTGGCATGTCCATCCTCAGAGGCATCAGGGGCTGGCTCTGCTGGATATGGAAGAAGATTCTAGCAGCTTCTCGCAGAAGCCACCTCTGTGGCCCCCACTACCAAAAACCAGGCCCTGCAAAACGAACACAGTTAACACACGTTAATAACTCACTTTTTTCCTCCAACATTTCTATAAATATTATGAAATAGAGTAAGAAGTTGCAACAGCTGTATATTGTTTTCAAGGCTAATTTTTAATTGACTGTTAGTGTGGGTTGTTTTTTTTTGGTTTGGTTTTTGTTTATTTGTTTGTTTTGTTGGTTTTTTTTCTTAATTATACCAATGTTGAATATAATGACTTTTTATTTTAGTGGTCCAGAAACTAAGACCTGATCCTGAAGTATATAATCATAATAATGTAGAGGCTAAATAAGATTTGCAGTCTGCAGCCCAGTGATGATGCTTGAGCTGAGCACTGCATTTTCTCTACTGTAATCATTTGCAGAATGTGCCACGTGCATTTCTCTTCCCAGATGTGCTTCTAGGTCAAACTGTAGTAAGTTGTGATCTTAAACCCGGAGAGTCCCAGTGGAGTTGTCTGTGTGATGGTCAAGGGACAATTGATTACCTATAAAAAGGCACACATCTAATACAGTNAAGCATTAAGTGTGCATGCTGGGGGGGAGGGGGAGGAAGAGACAAAAACCCAGGATCAATTCCCTTGATGCTAGCTGATTGCTTTACTTTAATAATAATAATAATAAAAAAATATTTTCTCTTCTAAAGTAATTCTTTTGCCTCAGTGAAATTTGGCTTGAACATTGCATGCTCTTTTGGCATTCCTCTTGGGATGCACAGGCAGAGTAAGAGATATGAGAGTCACAGAAATAATAATGAAGTCTGCCAGTCATTCAGCAAGCCCAATGACACAGAAACCATCTCATTTATGACTAGCAGGGAGCTAGGTAGGATTTTCATTTTCATAGCAAGACAAAAAAAAAGGAGTAAACACAAGAAGCTGCAGTAGGCTGCCAAAATTATGGTTGCAGGATCAAGTTTTTATCAATACTGTTTTGACAGTGGTTGGTGGGGTTGAATAGTCCAGTTTTTCTACCTCATTTGGCACCTATTTGTGTGCATGGTTTGCTAAGGACGCTTAGATGACTGGTCCCTTGCATTTCTGGCACTGTGGAGGTTTGTGGCCTGCAGGAGGCTCAAATACGGCCAGCAGGGGTGCAGTGCAGCAGCGGGGTGGAGGCAAACCATGGATTTTCAGTGAATTCAAACAGTCAGGATTATCTTGTCAGTGGTACTAGCCTAAGCAAATGTCATGGTTGTGTGTATGCTTATATTTTCCAGGGATGAAAATGTATGTAGATGTGAATGTCAATTAGGCATGGCCCTCAGGCTCTTGGCAAGGTGCCAGTGTGACCACCGATGGCAAAAAATACGTAAGGAATATGAAAGTGATTTTGTCTTGAGTGGCTTCGGGGAGCTTACCGGGTGCAGCATTGACCCAGATTCAGCAAAAGGATGATGAAAAGAGAAGGCATTAAATGATAAGTAAAATACCTTTCAGATCAGATGCTCCAGGTTCTGGTTTTTGTCTTTATGGAGTATCTGTAATCACACCATTTGATCTTCTCTGTACTGGTGGTCTCTCAATGTGTTCTTCAGGAATTTTCTATTGAGTAGGTTTATTTTAACGGGGAGTATAGCTTGTGCATACTTTAAGAAAGTATGTGCCAAAGTTTATTTGACAAACAGTACAGATTTATTTCAGCCTACATTTATACACTTACTTCAAACATTCAGATGAGCAAATTTTTATTTACACAATGTGAGTGGAAAGAATGTATCATAAATACTGGTGTGGATAGAGGAGCCTAGTTCATATGAATTGTTCATACTGAAAACACTTTGTAAAAGTGCCCTGAAAATTTTTCTGTGTAGTCTGCTAAACTGGTATAGGAAGAATACCATATTGTTTAGGTGATCATCTATTTACACAAATATACACATAATCACAGCAAATAATATGTTAGCAGTAACATTTGAAAACATTTGAAGCATCTGAACAACATAATCCACAGGCATCATTTGGAAAAGCAATTACACTTTGAAAATTAACATCTCTTTTTATACATTCTGAACAGAAATATATTAAATAATGAATTCACTTTCAGTAGTTTCAGAAATCTAGCTTGTGTGAATACTGTGAAAACTAGTGATTGAATTTATTTAATATTAAAGTGGAATGAACATCCTTTCAAGCTATTTTCACTTAGACTGATATTTAATCTAAAGCAATAGTTTCCTTCCAGTCTAATTAGTTTCTTTTCCTGATTATCTCTAAAAATCAAATTAAAGCAGTTGAAGAATTAAATAATTCTAATATTTTATTTTGTTATTTAGATTTATGTTGCTTGATACTTAGCCACTACTGTGCATGTACTTGTCAAAACCTGAGGGATAATTAGTCCAAATATATGTGACCTTTACCTGGAAACATTTGTGAACTGGATCATCTACATATATGTATGATGTGAACTGAAAAAGGGGAAAATAAAATCAATTACTAGGTTTTACAGAAAAGAGAATTCCCCCAGAGACCTGAAAAATAAGACCATTCATTATAGAAGGGAACTTTTAAAAAATGTATAACTTTATATGAAATGTACCTTTAAAATCTATTACATGACTAGAAAAACAAAAAGTCATGTCAGAAAAAACTTAAGAAAGTTGTAACACCTATTTATTTTTCAGGAAAATTTCCAAAGTATACAGAAAATAGAAATCTTGCTCAGAGTATTTTACTTTATTGAGTTTTCTCTGCCTTGAAAATCATAGTAGAAATCTCCAAGGACTCCTATATAGATGTATTACATCATAAAGCAAACTAAGGATAGTAACCCATGTTATTAAACTGTCAACGTACATTATACTGCAATCTATCCACAATCCAACTCAACTTAAAGCCTCACTCTTGGCAGGAAGTTTAAAACATAAGACTGCTCTATAATCATCTAAAGCCCATGGTACTTTGGAAAAAATGTTATAATAATCGCTCCACTACTCCATTACAGTATGTGTGAATTTCATTGGTTTAGTACTGCAAATGCTCAACCATTACGAGGAAGGATTCAGAAGGATTACCACTTAAAAGGTTTTATTAGTGATGCTGTAGATTTCTTATTTCAGAGAATGTTAATAAAAGTTTTCTATAACAGACATAACGAAAAATAAATCTTAAACCCCAGTGCTTAAAACTTGCTTAATTCCACATTAATATTTAATAAACCTAATAAAATTACATTGATATAAAGTCTGCCTTCTCAACTAAAGAAAATAGGGCTATTGTTTTGAATGATGAAATATTGAAGGTTGGTGTTATTTGGCAGGAATTATGATAATGAAAAATTTCAGATCTGCTGATAACATGTGTTGAAAGAAGAAATTACAGCTCTACGTATTAATCTAAATCATCATTGTTAATTTCCATTTCAGTATTACCAATGAATCTTGAGGTTTACTATAGGTATTCTTAGACCAAAGTTTATCATGGAAGGTGTGGCATATAAAGGGTTATGGATACAGAACAGAAAGAATTTAATCAAATAACTACTAAAGAGAGGTCAGCGTAGAAGTCTTTTTGTCAATCTTGTCTTCTGCAAGATGGAAGTGATTAGTAATCTTAGTGGCTGAAGCAGATTTCAGGAAGGTATTGTGCTACTTTGACTGTAAACCAGCAGGGGAAATTAACTCCACACAAATACATCGAGAGAGATTTGGGTCAGAGCTACAATTTTAATAGGTTAAAACAAATGCAGTAGTACAGAAACACCGGCTTAAACCGACAGAGTCACAGNCCATTAACAGAGATAATCCACTCCGGGTGGGTGGTGCTTGCTGCTGCCCGAGGAAGTTATCACAGCTGAGATAAGAAACACTCCCCCACCTCACATGATCTGCCTCTCCTCGGCCATAGCCTCAGGGACCAGGTGTGTAACCAGCTACTGTGAACGACCCAGTTTATCAAGGAATTATGTGGATGGTGATAGAATACATCCTTTTATACCTACTTTTGGTTAAGCCAGGATAGGTATTTAACAGTGTAAAACTCTGGGGTTTAAAGTTTTCTGTCTTTCCTTCCTTCCTCCCTCCCAAGCCCCCCCAAGTGCTTTGGGAGAGAAGACATGAAAAAAGAAATGGGAAAGGAACAGACACCAGTTGACTGGCTGTGGGGACTCAGGGTGGGTGGAGGTTGTAAGGGACATCTGCTTGACAAATGGATCGGTCTTGAGTTGATGGTCATCGATATAAGTGAAGATAGTAGTAAGGCTATGCTAATATATTAATAACAATTATTTTTATCTCTTCATAACAACTAAATTGTGAAATCTCTTGCAGAAAAATACCAAACAACACAATACTGTGATCAAGAAAAAAATGAGAAACTCAGCCCTGTTGAAATAATTCCTCGGAAGTATTTTATTTAGCTTAAATATGTGTTGAGTTGAAACACCAGTCTAAAGTAATTAAGCCACTAGGTTGTTAGAGATAAGAAGTGGTCAGAAGCATGAGTTAAAACAGGAATGTGGGAAATGGTAGGAACTTAAACTCTATCTCTGTTCTTCCAATCTGCCCACAGTCGACACGAATGGTTAAATACTTCAGCTAGAAAATCAGCAATTAAATAAATAAATAACAGAATTTATATGAATTCTCACCAACATTATTTGTCAGCAATAGTACAGTAAAAATGGAGTATTTGTAAAACTTTTTTAAGAATCTAAACTTTCAGCCTCAATGAATTGTCAAAAACTATATTTAACTGTGTCTCTCATAATGGCAAACTATCATCAAATATATGTCTCTCATAGTGGCAAACTATCAAATTACATGGTATAAGATTCTTTTTAAGCCATCATTTCTTATTATAGCTACAACTAGATATAGTCATTCTTTTTGTAAAGAAAATAAGTTAAGAATGCATTCTGTTTTCTTGGATACATTTCTGTCCAACATTTCCCACAGCAGGGAGCTTTATTAGGAACATATGAAAATAATTGAGGAACAAAATGTCTAATGTAAAATGCATTTACAGTTTTTCTGAGCTAGACTGTAGCTGAGGAGTTTGTTGCTAATGAGAAATTACAGTATGCAACACAATGCTGCCAAAGAAAACATCCATGCAGACCCTGTAGTGTGCATCTGAAGACTCACATTTCCTGAATATATAAATATTTGGACTGAGTTTCAGTTTGACACATTCTTTTCTGGGATCCTTCAGACTTCTGCCCAGCAAATGATTGCTGTTTTTTCCTCCACAGCCTGTGAAGTAATGAAAGAAACAGCTAGTCAACCCACAAGAGAAGCAGTAAAAATCAGTAATACTCTCCAATCTCCTTCCTTCTCTACAGCCAGGCACCCTTAATACTCACTGATGAGCATCCTTACAGAATACTCTTTCATGCTTTAACACCTTATTGGTGATTAATGATTAATAATTAAAATTGAATCAAAATAGGGTAACAGTTGTGCTACTTCTCTCTATGCATTCTATTCTTTAGCTGAGAGAATGCTTTCTCTCCTCATGTTGTGCCTTTGGGAAGATCTCATTTTGTGTGGAAATGCAGATGTGTAGTCCCAGTTTTGAAATAAAAGTGTAAAACAGGGGGTCCATAGTCCATGCACCAGGCACCTGCATTTCTAACTGGCTCATCTGTAGATCAGCTGACAGCACAGCCTTTAAATACCTTGCTGTGAGGTGTCACGGTCTTTTAGGGAAAGTTCCTCAGATCTGGTATTTAGAGCAGGACTATTTATTCCATACACAAAATCTGCATTAAGCTGAAGGATATATGGTCGCCAGAAGTCCTGCATTGAGGGGTTGGACAAAAAGAGGTTTTCCTCCTTTCTTCACTTTGCCTTGAAGTTGAATGTGAAGGAATTCCTTGTGAGTCTCCCAAGAATAGAATGTCACTCCAGCAAAATGTAAAGCAAAAGGCAATGCAAAGAAACGTAAAGCAAAATACATTGCTTTACATTTCAGCATCGATTTACATGTCTCATCATGCTGATGAATTATGTTTTACTCACCTCACGGAAGTGAGTAGCTGTCTCTAGCTGAAGTGACAAACCCAACACACATGCGTGTGGGCTTGCTCGCTTTTCTACTTTCTGACTGGAAAGCAGATTTGCAGAGAAACTCCTCCCCAGGGAAGAAGTCCTTATTGCATGCAGATTCCATTGTTGCTGTGAGTGCTTTCTGGTGTGCGGCTAAAGAAAATTCATCTAATTATCCACAGGTGTGCAGAAGTTTACTAAAGAAGGGCTTTAATTCATGATGATGCTCCTTTTCTACAGGCATTTGGTGAAAACTTAAAGCTTTCTGATGACCTGAGGAAAAAGTTAATCCTTAAAAAACCTAAAACTGCTGAATTTGAAAGAATGAAATGGAAGAAATACCAAATCAAGTATTAAAACAGTCAGGACATTGACTTCCATTTGTTACTCCAGTATTTAGAGTTGATGCTCTGTGGCTACCAAGACAGAAAGACTTTCCATGGTGTTCTTTCCCTGTCTCTAGGTTGTTGTTGCATGACAGACAAAGAAATACATGCTTGACATTCTGTGACCATGCTTGAGTAAAAATTATTACAGTAAATACAAAGTGGTTTTTAGGAGTTAAAGAAAAGGAGTTAAATAAATATTTAATTTTTATCACAACTTTAATTTCCCTATTCCAGTGTGACAGTAAAATTTTACTTTGCAGAAATGTGAAAGGCTATTCCTAATACCTTGATTTAATTTCCTCTGTACTATGGGGATTATTTATATTAGAGACATTTCTGGAGATGTTGCTATAGCTAGCTGTACACCAACAATGACAAGGTCATTCATGTACTAGAATTATCTCCAAACATTGGGCTACAAATGCACATATCTTCTGAAATAAACAGTGGCCAAAAGATCCTCATAGCCTCCTTTATAACTGTATTCCAAGATGTTTCTGAGTTAGTCCTTGAAAAATTGTCAGCCATGGTGAATCTACCAATACAATGGTGGTGAGCTAAATGTGGTGTGCTTAATTTAGCACACAATTTAGGAAGAGAAACTATCTCCCACCTCCCCCATTTCTATGCTCCATTCACAAAGGGAAGACAGGTCATTCTAATACATTCATTCAGCACTTAGAAAAAGAAATAAAATCTTAGCAGTAGTACTTTAATGTGAGTATTAAATAATGATGTCAATAGCACTAGTGAAAGAATAATGAACACAGTAGCAGATATGTAAGCAGTGAGTATTTACAGGCTCTGTAGGAGCAAGGACTATGTAGCAAACACATGGCTAAGATTTTAATTGTATATTTCAAGTAAATGTAATACTTTGCAAAATCACCTTTTTATCTTTCGTCATTCAGTCTGTTGTCAAAAAGACATTCAAGCAAAATGTTGTGCCCACCATAAGCATATAATCCCACAGAATTCGTACTGTTTTTTGTAAACCAATTAAACCAAAAGCCATCTGGGGTACGTACCTTGGTATTGTTCAATTCTGTGGGAGACTGGCACTTAGATGTAAAATTAGTGTGGGAGGTGTTTCCTACACTAATCTGCTCAGCTCGTGAAGGACCAAAAGAGCCTTGAAGCTGTGAATGCACTATTTTATGTTTCTGAGCTAGTTTTTCCAAGACCTGAATTTACTCTAGCATGTTTCTTTACCATCACAAATCAGATGGGAATGAATAGTTGTGTGGACATTTCTATTTGGACTTCCTCTGCTCAGTTCTCTTCCATACACAATTTCTCTGTTGCTCAACCATATCCATTTGTTGGTGTAGCATTATGGATGTTCACAAGTTGGTCATAACTTTTAATTAGGGCATGGATGCCAAATGAGCAAGGATTTAAATGTCCAGCCTCAGGCATGACAAAACCACCGACTTTTGCAGGAAAGTCTTGCTACAATCGTAATTTGGTTCTAATTTTTCATCCCTGCTCTATCTACTTACCCCTTTCTCATGTGTTCCCCTTTCCTTCCTGTCCCATTAACTTCAATGAAGGCATCTGGGTCTGCTATTAAAATTGACTATTTGCCAGTTGTGAGAGAACCTCAAGGTCTGCTTTTTATTTTTTACTTTGGGCAGTTTGGAAAAGATGGAGCTCAGTGATGTCTCATTTACTGGAGAATAGTTCCCTGTGCTACACTGCAAGGCTTGGGCGAATTTCAGAGGTATAAAGTGGTTTTCAGAAATGCCAGGCAGGGAGGAAGAAGCAATGCTGGCAGCATCCACATCAGAGATATCCCTTGATGTCTCCATATGGCCTAAGCCTCTCATTTTTGGCAGGCTCTTTCCTCCCTTCACTGCTGCTTCTTACTGACTGTGTGGATTCATTACAACTATAAGCAAGTATGAAGTTCAAAACAAATGCTTACTTAATACAATAAGCCAAAGGTATCTTTTGCTATAAAAAGTTCAGAAAATTAACAAAAACAAAATTAACAAAATCAGCAGCTGGTCATGTACAGTTTTTGTACATGCAACAAAGAGCAAGAACAAGTAGTTAAATGATTCACTGAGACAGAGCACAGATATGCTCAACTCAAAATAGGCTTTGTTTAAGCTGAAAATTTTCAAATATTTTTCCACCATTGTATAGTACTGGGACAAGTGATGCTGGTAGCCCTTGCAGACACCAAAAATTTAGCCTTTTGGTCCATTTGCTCAGGTGGAAATTGATTCTTCCCAATGGTATAAATAGGTCAGATTCTGCCAGTGCTTCCTGTGGGCATTGCTATGGAGCTGTGTTACAGTCTGGGACACTTCTGCACTCCTGGCTCTGCTACTAAGCCCTGCAAAGTCTGTGTTCTGAAGTTGGAGTCTTTGAGTCAAAGTGAGATGTAGGTTAAGAATGAAAATATTTGAATATGGGGTAATTTGATCCTTAACAGGTTTTTCAGGATCTGGCTCAGTGGAGCAGCACTGAAGGAAAAAACTTCTGCTACTTAAGGCGCACCATATTTTTTTCTCTAGGCCCTAACTGTCTGGGTACTGACTCAGTAAGAACTCAGTCAAATGGAAACTGATTACTTGATGGTGATGATGCAGCTGACTATGGGTTCAGGTGAATGCAAAGTCTGTCACTGAAAGAGACTATCACAGCCTGAAAAATGGAAAAAATGAAATACACTATGACATGATAGCAAACAATCAGCAGCAAAAGTGAGAAGCGACTGCCTGCTTTACAAGAGAAGCTATGCTAGTTGAAGAGAAAGTATTCTGAATATCTTAGCAATTTTTGTCTTAAATTTAGAGGGTGTATGAGCTTAGAGAGGAAAATGAAACAGTGAAAGAAAGCTGCTTTATTTTGTTTTGAGCATCTTTCCTGTGCCATCACAAGAGTATTTGTTTTTGAAATATTACATAATCTGTGTTTTGCTTACTTTTGGTACTACACATCCCATGCATAAGAATTCCCTGCAACACAGAACTTTGGGAAACAGAGTTTGTTCTTGCTAGTAGTCATAATTAATTTGCCCCATCTTTATCCTGCTTTATTGCATCTGTGTCCTCTGTTCTGTTTATTTTTAATTCTGAACATTTAAAAACTGACATCTTCAACTTGTTTTCTGTTTGGCATTATATCCAAAATGCATTTCAGACTTCCTATCTGGACCTATGCTCAAAAGTGTTAGTGTGTTTCTGATTCTGCAGGGATCAATATTAAAGTTCCCATACGTTTCAGGGATGCTGGATCAAGCCTAATGTTACTAACATCAAAGAGAATGTATTATAATCAGCATTTGTATTTGTAGAAGTGTAGCACATGTTATGTACAGTATGGACATTTCTGTAGAAATCATTTTACTTTTAAGAAGCCATCTTTATATCTGTGGCTAGATGCTTACCACCAAACTTATAATTTTATAAGTAATTAATATATTTGAAAAGCTATAAAGAATCTTAGAATAATTAGCTTTTCTATTTTTAATTCCCTCATTTCAAATGCATGTGTCTAATAGTTTACAAGCAGAAAAAACCAAATTTTAGGACCTAAAATAGGTTCTATTAATATATGTGTATATATATGTATATCTATATAAAATACATATAATATAGAATATAGAATATAGAATATATTATAATGTATAATGTATAATGTATAATATTAATAAAATGACGAGGTTTGTTTAAAAGCAAGTTGAGATTTTTTTAAGAAGGCATTTCTGAATAGCTCAGAAAAATGTTTAGAATGAGGACTTTTTAACATTTTTAGACCTGAAATTATTTTTAAAATGTGTCTACTAATATAAGCATGCTAAGGGGTGACAAATATAGGTACAGCCATATACACTATATATAATGTAAGTTTAGCATTTTGAAACAGCACAGATGTGCCATAGGAAAAAAAAAAGGATATTAATATCATCCTAGATAATTGTCACTGATGTGCATACAGCTCTGGAAAAGCTGGTTCTTAACAGCTGTGCCACCACTGAGAGTAAGGGCAGCTGTCAGGTCTGAGGCTTCCCTAGTGTAACATGCTGTGGAGAGGTGGGAGGTGTAGCAAAGGGCAAAAGTTCTGTCATGTTAATATCTCTATGCAGCTTTAAGATGTCCAAACTGTTTCCAGAATGTTACACAAAGTTGTTAGCAAAAGGAATTGTGCAATTGTCCAAAATACTGCTTTTAGAAAAATAAGAAAAAAGCTCAGTACTTATGACAACAATCAGCTAAAAAACAAATGATGTGGCTTGTGTTTGGGGGAAAAACAGGAAGGCTTCCATAGGGGAAGGAGGAATGGTATAGTTCTTTTCCATAAATCATTGCCTAATAATTTCATATAAAACAAAATTTAGAAAGTAGTTTAAAATTCTATGACACTACAGTTATAATAGAATACATGTTAATGAAAAACCTTTGAGGAAAATAAGGTGTCCTAAGTCTGTGGGCAGTGTTATAGTTGCTTGTCTGGTATGACTGATGTTGTTTCCTCTCCTACCTTCACCATGCCAGACCATGGTTTGCCAAGAGCTACCACACTGATGATCTCATTTGAAGTGGGTTTTATCTAAGTACACTGTGAGACAATTTTACCACAGCCAGAAACCGCACCTTTTCTTGGCAGCCGGCGCTTTCTTGAACTACACTACTCATCTTCTCATGTTTACTTGGACTTAAACAGCACAGAGTCCTCCTGTCAGGAGCAGTTTTACACCCAGGTGAGTGGTTGTTTCTGCCAGCAGCCAGAAAGCCAATATAAACAAGGTGGGGTGGGGAGGGCAGGCGGTGTTTGCTCATCGCGAGGGAGGAAGGGTAAGTGAACTGTTGCTAGGCAATATGTTTCTGGATGACAGATCCTCTGCTTTGCTAAGTGACCAGAGCAATTATTTTTGGCAAATCTACACAGAGCTCTGTGGGTTGTCATTGGCCTTCAAAGAAAGAAAAGGGTGTATAAATATAAAAAATGTATTTGATTCTTTCATAAAGCTGGGGGTGTTGCAAGAATGAGTTATCTGCATGTACACTTTCCTTTGCCTATCTGTTTTTTCTTCTTTCTTTCTGAATTGGTTACTTTGGTGTGAATCAGGTTTGTTCAGGTCCTCCTCTGAGGTCTTCTCCAGCTGCTGTCGAGGCCTGTCATCCATGCCATGTTTGTTGGCACTTCCAATCAGAACGATGGAAAATCAATGAGCCAGTGCTGCTCTTGGATAAGCTGCAGCAGCAGCAGGTGCTAACAGTGTGAATTGATAACAGCCACTTAAAAACCCAGTGCCTTTGCCAGCTTTCTACTAAGCAGGATTGTGGTGTGTTTGCTGCTGGCTGCAAGGAGTTCTTCCAATCAACACTGAAATGAGAGATGGAGATAAATAGCTCCAACCTTTACTGATAGTGTCTGAGCTGCGTGAAGAAGCATAAAAATACACTTTCAAATTTTTTTGGTAGTGTGTTCTCTAGCCATTAGAGGATTTGGACCCTCAAGATGAGGACTTTGTTTGCTTGATAATCTTGCTGAAGGATCTGCAGGGCATGTCCTTTAAACCCTATGCCAGAAACATATATTCTTGTTCTCAGACTCCAGAAAGTCAGTGACATTTTTTGAACTGGAAAGAATTCTGAAATAAAAATTCTATAATCTTTCTCATAATGATGAGGTTTTTCATGAGAAGTATACAAGGCATAATGTAAATTAATATGCTTACTCAATATCTTAGAGTTGAATCTAAACCTGTGACTACCACTTATACTTAAAAAACCCCGTAAACCTTAAAACCCCCCTAAACATTTTCTAGTTTTTCATTCAACCACAGATTTGAAACACAGCTTGGGTTCAGGGAAAGGTTCAGTGGTGATTGAATTTTTTTTCCCTCGTGCCTTTCTTTTTTTCTTAAAGCTTTTTGAGGAACCTGCAGGTGATTTTGAGGTTTAATATTCAAAAGCCAGAGAAACTCGGCCATTCTGCTTTCCTTTGTGGAGATATTTTTTAGAGCTTCATTTGAACTTGAAAATCAAACCAAATCTTGGGCAAAAAAATTCCCAAATATTAAAAGTGAAGAGAGGGTTTGTGTAAACATCTGTCAAGCAAAATGGCTAATCTTGCTCAGCTTGTGCATTTGCATTGCTGTGAGGTGCTATTCTCTTATGCTGAGCTCCATCCCCCATCTTGCCCATTAAAACAGTATATTGGCACTGCCGATCCCAAATCTTGTTGGAAAAAATCCCAATGCAACCTGGGGCATCTTACAAGTGTCCCAGTCAGACTGAGGTGAGAGAATGAGGCCAGGAGGGCCAAGACACAACCAGAGTGTTTGGGAAACGTGCTGCCATAGGACATCATCCTTGCGCCATTTAGAACGAGGTGTGATCCTCGCAGAGAGGATGGCAGGGAGTGGGGAGAGAGGCTTCTTTTTCTCAATTGAAGTTTGTGCCTGGTCATTTCGGTTGATGCTGTCTACAGTTCCCCTTGCTATGGGAAGGAAATCGATCCCAAGTATCTTAAATAAATATAGGAAGATGCAGCACACTGTAATTACCTTTGAAGCATGTATTTTTTTTCCTGCTGCATGTTGCTGCTGGTACAGCTCTGGCTAAAAAAGCTTGCCTGAAGCATCAGCACTTCTTTTTCATCTGCTGCTTTGTTCTCAGGGGGCTTTCTGTAGTTGGCAGCCTTAGTGGAAGAAGATCAAATAATTCTGGCAGCTTTTATAGCAAGGTAGGATGTCATTTAAATAAAACGATGCACATGTATGGTGTAAGCCAGCCTCCCTGCTGAGAGGACATAACAAACAATTAAAGAGCAGTTTCCTCTGGGGATGAATGGCTTTTGGGGAACTATTTCAGTTATATGTGAATTATATATGTATTACTAGGGACAAGTGATCTTATAAAGTGAAACAGCTGAAAAAATCCTCTGACAACACTGTGTGTAACCACAAGGGAGCTTGCCTGTGTTTGCTGAGGAGGGGGAGAACTCTGAGTGGAATGCAGTCAATGAAATGTGTCAAAAAGGCTAGAATAGTCATAGCTCCTAGTTAAACAGCAGAATACAAAATGATAAATACAAATAAAATAATCTGTTTAATATTGGCTTGAAGATCAGAGCAGATTACATCCAGCTTACTGATTGCCATGTTGCTATCCAAATGGAATATGTGCATGTGTATGCACTGAAGGCAACAAGGCCAAAATCCAATAATAGATGGAATCACATGGAAACATCAGAGTAAAGGAGTGTGTCTCTGATATACTATGAAAAGGATTAAAATCAGGGATAAGGGAACAAAATAGAAGAGATAAGCAAACTACTGTAATTGGCACTCATCATAAAGAAGAAAATTTTCCATAGGTGGCTCCAGGAGCTGCAATGTAGTGTTGGATCATAGGCTTATATATTGCAGAGGAAAGGCAGTTGAGGTTTTATGCTTACAACAGCTGCTGGCTGCTGATGTGGTGACTGTGAGAAGTGCTCAGTGGTACAGATACCGAATTAACACACAGCAGGAGTCTCTAAAAAAGTTTTAACATCTTTTGATAAAGAGCTCTGGTATGTGTTGCTATCAGAGATGTGCAGAAAAATTGAAAGGGATGTTTCCCCCAAAAAAACTTTTCGAAAATACAAATCCTGCAAAAGCTTTTCTGAAGTGCTCTTTGAAGCTGCATCTGTGGGAACAACAGAAGAAAAGGGACATTTAGTCCAGACTCGAACTGTAGATGAAAGGAAACTGAAAAGTGGTTTGACATTTTTAAGAGATGAGTAATATTAAGAAGCTTGACCCTGTAAAATAGGAAAGCTGCTGTTTCAATGATTGTGGTATTGAAGACTGGAATCTGAAACAGATAAATGGAACCACTTTTTATACAGAGCTTGGTGCAGTACAGTGCATTAACTTGTGCAATTCTTTATTATGTGAAGCGCTCTACGGGACTCTGAGAGGAACAGATTATGTGAACAAATATCCAGTGGCATGAGTATTTTCAAAGAAAGGGATATAATTTCCTGTAATTTGGGGGACAAGACTATTATTTTGTGAAAATAGTGGAGGAAGAAACTTCCCTGACAGGCAGCTTATTCCACAGTATTGTGTATTATATAATTCTATGGGTCTTTACTGCATGCTTTTGTCCACTGTCAGCTCCAAACCTCTGGGTTAGGTTACACTGTCAAGTACCTTCTGTTTCTAGAAGCTACAAAAGAAAATGACAGTTCACCTGTCTAAGCTGAACAGCCTTGTCTGAGAAACACAACTTGCCTGACCAATTAGCTTATTCTTTTGTGCTTCCTCATTTTTTGATAGCTAAAAAGGGTTCTTTAAAAGTTTTTACGATTTTCATGTTTGCAGTCTGATATGCAAACATTGCATGTTAAATAATTGCTTCACATTTTATAAACATTGAATCACCAAGGATTGCCATAGATACAGTACTTATTGCTTATATATGATAATTAATTATGATGCTATTTTGGCATTAATGTTTAATCCCATCTGCCTGCCTGAAATCTGGTTGTTCATGGGAGCAATCAACAAGCATTTCATTCTTACAGTGTTAATATAGAAAGGAACACAAGTCACAACATATAAACACAAATATGTGCACTCTCAGATCTGACTTTAAAGTCTAAAGCTTTCATCTACCAGAGAACACTGTAGGCTTGCTACTGTTGCCCTTTCACTGAACTCTTTGAGATGTTTTATTTTATGGAAAGCTACTTGGCACTACTTGCTTCAGTGTGCTCTTATTTGCTTTCTTCTGATCAGCACACTCTACGAGTTGCAGCACTTTGAAGTAACAGCATTTCATCTCTTTCACGATTAATGTCAACTATTCATTGTTTCCGGTTTTGTTAGCAAGCACAGTCTTCTGTTGATATCTCTGCTGTACTTAATGTTGGAAGTTTTCCATTGGCAAAAAACCAATCTGAACTGCCTCCTGCAAAATACCTGAAAAACCTTTTTTTTTGTTAAGTGTATTTTAGATCTTTATGGTGTACATATGCAACAATGCCTACACAGTGATCTTCCTTTATGTCTACTCTGAGTCCTTATGAGGCTTTTGTTTTGAGACTGTTTTCCAGACAGAACCCCTTTGTTATTGATAGAAGAGACTGAGAAATGCTATCCTAAACAAGTACAAAGGTACATAGAAGTTATAAAAATCTCTAATGGGATTACATTTAATCACCACTGTGAACAACCTGGAGATACACAACTTATTCCAGTGTTGTCTCTTAGTTTTATATATGAAGTTTGATCTGACAAATTTTTATTCATGAAAATAATTTGTGTTTACTGTTTAATAAAAATTAAGGTGTACATGAGGAAGGCTGATTTTGAACATAATTGAAGATTCATAATATAAGCTCATAAAATATTCTTATATAACCTCTATAAGTATTTTTATGTAGACATTTTGGTTTGTTTTTATTCACTGGAAAATATAAAACAGCCCTCTCCAAAAAAGTAAATTGCTATTGTGTCACTTAAAAGTCTTTTTTAGAGATTTGGAATGAAAAATATTTTTAATTTAAGAAGTAAAGTTGGATTTCTGAGCATGCCCATGTATAGTAATTTACAATTATTGAAGTAGTTTGATTTAACAGGCTGTATCTCTCTAAGAATAAGAAGCAGTCACATTACAATGCACAAGCTCAGAAGTCAGAACCCGATTACTTCCAAACTGAAAAGCTTATAAAAAATGTGAAGTACTCTAATAATTTTAAATTACTCTATATTGCACATTTTCAGGTCTCTGATCACCTCCAAATTCAAGTGCTTATAAAACTGCTCCAATAATTTTAAATTGTTATGTGCAGAGTGTTTTAAAATTGTTAAAGTGCTTCAAAGTTTTTTAATAATTGCTTTAATTTAGAAGTGAGTTGAGCAATACTTCAGTATACCTTCAAGAGATTATTAAACTGATGTAAAAATTTACCATCTGGAAAGAAAATTACACTCTTTCTTTAAAAAAAGGGAAAAGAAGTGGGGGGAGGAAGAGAGAGGGCAGAGAACCAAGTATAAAAGATAGTAATATGTTAGTGCTGAAGAATAAAAGGATGAGTAGAAAAAGAAATATAAACTCAAACCTCACTGAGTAACAGGTTTCTTTGCTGTGTGAAAGATAGGACTTCAAAACTTAGGGCAGCTGCCTAAATGTGGCCAGAAGGCTCTCCTTACAGTTATGACAGCACCACCCAGAAGGTTAAATCAAGATAACAGTGACAGAGAAAAAGGGTCTTTATGGTCTGGGAAGATCATATCTAACAGGCACAGCATCTCTTAGGCTATTCAACATCTAGGCTGTTACTAAGCTGTTATGCAGATGCACATTTTTTCCTTAATGTTCCTTATGCCATAAAGTTGTGTGGCACAGTTAAGTTGCACAGTTTCACAGTTAAGTGTGAAATAAACAACTGGTTTATTAACTGATTTCTGAAATGACAGTTCTAAGAAGAGAATTTCTGCTTAATAAAACACCCTTTGCATAATGACAATTCTTGCTTTTGTTATATCCCAACCTGTCATGTTATTGGATTTTTCTAGTAGAAATTTATAACGAAGATACAAACTTATTAAAACAGAAAATTAAAAATATAATTGCCATAAAATAATGAAATTTGTACTTCAGATGTTTCCTCAGTTGATGTAATCTTTTTTTGGTTTTAATAATATGACTTGAATGTTGACATATTAATGATATGCATAGCAGGAACAGACCTTTCTATAAAAAGCAAGAGAGGCAAAGTATCGGACTATCTACTTGTAAAAAACCAAACCAAACAGCTATCAGTTTCATATGAAATACTCATCTAAGTAGGAGCACTAATATGATAGCCTTAGCTGAATTACCTTGTATGAATATGTATTTTTCCTGGATGTATCCTTGATACTGATCCTCAGAGCCTGGCCAGGCTTTTGACAAATACAGCCTGTGTTTAGATTTTTGAAATACAAGAAAAAATATCCAGAGCTTTCTTCTTGAGAGATATTCAAGCAGGTAGTGGGCTCAGTTGGCTGCAATGATCCAGGAGGAGCTGGCAGGGGCACAGAGAGGACAAGGACGGTGTTGGCAACTGGGGCTTAGAAGGCAGAAAAAGATGAGACAAGCTGCTATTTTTCCCTCTGTTCTCGTTTTCTTTTTGCTATGGGAAGGACAGTGCTTTGTTTGGTGGGAGTGCACACTGTGTTTTCTATACTTGCTTTGACCTTTAATCAATATTGATTGATTTTGTGAAGGCCTGAAGTCTCTGACCTCTGGCTGGCTCTGCAAAAGTAAAGTTAAAAAGTGCTAATATTTTTCAGTTGCTGAAAATATCATAAATACATCAGGGACAAAACCAAACTGCTTTCAAGCCCATGTGATAACCTTGGCATTATTTGAGGTGGGTGCCTAAAGGAAAGATTTTTATTTTTCAGACTCAGGATACAGAAATGGGTCATTGAATGTACACTGAAGAGGGACCAGGTATCACCCTAGAAAACTCTAAGCTCTTTCATAAACAATAAACTATTACACAGTTCACAAGTGTCAGAGACCATCAACCTGCCTTCATAGGCTGATTTTAAGCTGGTTTAGAGAAAAAAATTGAAATCAGACTGAATCCTTTATTATAGTGTGGGCCTGTCTTTAGTTCTCTCATGATTCTTTAGAATCATGTTGACTGTCCTTTTCTCTACAGGAAACAATTATTTGAGAATAAAAAAAAATCTTTCCTTATGGCTGTGAAAGAAAGAGCACTGCAAATACTACCCCAGTGGTTAGTCATGCATTTGGCTTTTAAAGAACTGAACAAAAAGATCAATACCCTGATTTCCTTTTCATCTGCCTGGACTGTGAAGCATAGACCTCTTGCTTTGTTTATTGTGTAACGAAGGAAGTAAGGCAGTGTTAGCAGAAAGAAAAGATTATCTCCCTCTGGTAAATATATTGATGTTACAGACAGAGGCAGAGTACAGCACAGAGAGTAATGAGAAATTTGATTCCTTCCCTTCCTTCCTTTCCAGCTTAGCACTCCTGCATCCCAGTGAATTAGCTGCTACAAAGAGAAGGAGCTGTTTAAAGGCTGGCAACTGAGAGCATTTACAATTAGCTGAATTGATTAACCTTTACAAATGCTGTTACTCTACAAGGTGTTTTTTCTTCCACACTAGTTGAACAATATGCCTTATTGATTAAACATACTTCTTTACGGTAGCGCTGATTTGTCTATGGCTTCTCCAGTCATAAAGCTGCCTCTGTAATAGCTGCTGCATGTTCTTGTTGAGGACTTGGAGACTGATTAGTATTAGACTGGGAAATGGAGACTGATGCCAGCACTGGAACAAGCTGCCCAGGAAGGTGGTTGAGTCACCATCTCTGGAGACATTTACAAGATGGGTTAGATGGGGTACTAAAGGACATGGTTTAGTGGTGGCCTTGGCAGTGCACGTTTAACAGCGGGACTCAAAGGTTTTCTTCCAACTTAAATCATCTTATGATTCTGTGATTCTATGATTATGTAAATAGCTTCCTATGTCTAGAGCATCAGGAATTACACTGCAAAAGCTGGAGAAGAAAATTTGCATTCCAGCTGCTCCTCTAAAGTCGGGGCTGTACTGAAACAAAGGGAGTTATCCTTTCTATTATATGTCACCTACCCTGCACAAGACACATTTTCTTGTCTAGCTGGGAAGACTGACAGCTAAACATAAACAAATAAGGAACATTATTTGTAACAACATTCATGGCTTGGGTTATGGTATGTTTTCGTGTGTACATCACATGGGAATTCGACAACAGCAAGATTCTGCTTTTCAGTGACGTGATTTTAAATCTTTTTGAAAGATGATTTTGGTGGTTGTGTGATTGGCAGTGGATTGGCAGTGTGATTTGCCTTCCTAAGGAAAAGGGCTCTGAGAGATCAAGATCTCTTGGAAGACATGTGTGGTTCCTTTCTAACCTTGCAACCTGTGAAGTTTCAGGAGGATGTGTGCAAAATACCATTTTATGTTTCATTCTTCTTTTTGGAGAAGGGGTATATGTGGGATTCTTGTGATTAATGACAGCACAGGCTGTTTCACTAAAATTTCATCACACTCTGCCCAGTTAGTGCTAGTGTTAGTGCGGTGTTAGTGCTCACTGTAGCTGGGAAAACTCTCTGCTTTAAGACGGGAAGAGTAGAAATTTAATTTCCCTGCCAGCTCAAGCTGGGGCTTCTTCTGTACAGAGTCTTTGATGTATTATGAATGAATAATTGTGAATTGTGAATTCATGCTGAATTACACATGTTGTTCTACCATTTGCTTTTCAGCTCAGCAGGGACTGAACAGAGAACGCCAAACTCATTTCACTGAGGACTGTAGGTGGGTTCAATGAAATGCCCTTCAATGTGTAAAAAAGCCACCAGGCTTCATTTATGTATATGGATCATTAAGACTTAGGATTTTACCAGCACTCCTTCAGGTTTTTAACAAAAAACATGGCTTGCAAGTGAAAATTGAGGACACACAGAACATGAAGTGGCTTAAATGAGGCATTCTTGTAGATGAATCAGTTTGAAGAGATCTATAGTCTAGTGAATGTTAACAGGAAAGATGTAAGTAGTACACATATACATACAGTTTGTATATTAAACATATTTCATCAAGTATTTAATGGTTAGTATAAGGAAACTGATGTCATTCCATGGATTGGAGAAACAATGGTGGCACTCAGCCATTTCTTTCCTGAATAGCTGCTGTGTTTTTAAAAATAAAAAATCAGGGAGCTGCTGTAGCAAAGTCTGTAGCATTCACAGCATGACAAACAAATTAGAAAACAGCAGATGCAGCACAAATTAAGATGTATTTAGCACAGCAGCCCATCAGATGTGTGAAAGTCTTTTGTATATCAGCTTTGCAAGGTTGATGTATTGCACTTTAGACAGCTGATAATGAACCCTTCTAGCAATTAGAGGTGGAAATACTGAGGATTTGAAATTGTGCTGTTCCCAGTGGGGGCAGGGGGGAAGAGGCAAAACCCTTAGTGGGAAATGTACTGCTTTGTGTGTGTGCACTGAGCAAAACAAAACAAATGTTTCAGTTTATGCACATGTACATTTTGAATTTCTCATTTATATTTTTTACATTTAATGCTCATGTAATTATTATTTCATTTTTTGTGTCATTTAAAAAATGTGTATTTCTTTGTTGATATTGTGAGGGTTTTACGGGTGGTACAATCTCTCTTGCTTTATGTGGTGCTTTATTTCATCATCTGATGGGAGGACAGTAATCTCAGTAATCTAGTCTTCAAACAGTAATAACCCTTTTAATGGTTTAAGTAATTTACATCTTTACAGTTCTATTGAAATTTGCTTTTTTCTCGAATGTTTCTGTTACACTTCCTCTTTCTACCTCCCTTTCTGTAGCCCAAAGCACAGTCTAAAAACCATGATGGAAACTTTGCATAAGTAAAGGTTGTGAGTTTGAAGCCCAGACTCCATTCCATGCTTGATCCTCCTAGATGCTGAGAGCTTTCAGCTGCAAGGAGTTGCAACGGAAATGGAGAGTACTTAGCAGCTCACATGCCTGAGCCCCCTGAGGAGAACAGCATATTACAACGGAGCTGGGATCTATCTCCTATATAGATAATAATAGTTTCCACTTATACAGGGTCTTTCATCTGAGAATCTCAAAATGCACTACTGATTATAGATGTGCTACAGCAGTGACTTTGTTATGGTTGCACAGAGATTTGAAACTGAGGTAGGCATTAAACCTCTTTGTTACTCATGAACAAAAGAATGTATCTTAGTGTAGGTATCCTCACCAGACTTATTATGATCAGGCTTTATAAAAAGTAACGAATGCTTTTTCTGTGAACTAACATATCTGCTTAACATGAATTATGGTTGCTTAAAAATGGCCTTGGGCTGGTGTGTGTGGTTATTATTTCATTATTATTAGACACAGTGCTTGTAATCCCCACTCTCAGCTGCCATGCTGCTTGAAGGTGAGTGCCTTTTGAGAAAACACCCCGTTAGCACCAGACTGGGCAGCAGGGAAGCTCAGGCTTAAAGTACAGCCTCCTTACAACTGTTTGCATAACAGTGTTGATGGCAATCACCATTTCCCACTGAAAGACCACCAGTTGGTCTCACCATTGATATGTGCAGAACAGTGGTATTGTGAAAATGTTTTGAGGGTCTCAGTCCCTGTAATACTATTATGCAATCAGGAGTCTGAGCCTTAATTATGTGAGCTACCCAGACCTCTGCAGAGGGAGCGATTTTATGAAAACTATGTTTTTGTACAATGTAGAGAACACAGATGCCAGTATACCGCTCTTGGAGGTTGTGAGGAAGGCATGAGGGATCTTGCGGATGAATAACAGGGCTCCTTTCCTGTCATTCCGTGTTGCACCTGCACTCATAATTAAAACTTGCTACTAATGACAAAATGAACAAAAACCTTTTTGTGATTCCTACTTACTTTTATTGATTGTAGGAGAAACTTTCCATCCTTGCTTTGCAACATGAAAGACACAAGGATGAGAACTGCTGGTGTAAGGGTCGTGTGGAATCCGCTTGTCTATTGCGATACTAGACTGGTCCACTGCCAAAGAAATCTGGATCTGACTGGTTAAACTAGCGGTGGTACCTGCTTTACTTTTCTTTTACTTACTGGTCTTATGGCTTCTGGATGTTAATTCTTTGCATTTTCAGTGGAAATGCACTTTAGTGATACTTTTCCCTTGTCCATAATGGGCTTGAGGACAGTACATGCACAATTTTGATGCACTCTTTCACAAATTCTGATATGGAATGAGTCGTTCTATGTCGCAGTAGGAAATTCTGTTTCCTATAAGATTTCCTATGAAATAGCTTCCATAAGCAGTATAATCCAAGATTCTGCAAGTGGAAAGGCTGATAAACCATATCATTCCATAGCATTTTTGCTAGTGTTATTTGTGTGAGGGGTGAATAAAATATCTGCTATGCACATTTGTCATAAGGACCATTTGGATTAAAGCAAAGGGCTCTTTCCATGAGCAACAGTAGAACTACGATCCTGTCGGCTTTCAAACCATAGCTTTTGACCTTCATTTCAAAGCTGTATAATACTGGTAGTTATTAACAGTGATCACTTGGTATGATAGTTTTTAAATTAGACCAGATTGCCAGCAAAAGAACTCTGATTGCATTTAATCAGGAAATGAAGATGATTCTCTCTGGGCAAATGAGTTACCTTTAAATTACCCCCAAAAAATTAAAAAGCAATCAGGCAAGATTCTCTCATTTCCAGCCTCTTGTTTATCAAGATTCAGAATAACAGTAATGCCCAATACATAAAACATTGACTAAATCTTTTGATTTTATAAAGCCATCGTGCAGAATTATTCTCTGATGCAGGCTAAGTATCACTGTGACAGACACCAAAATGGTTATTTTCTGGGTCACATATAGTTCATTTTTTTATACTTACTATTTTTTTTTTCTTTGTTCTGAATGATTATCTTAATTTTCAACTTTTATTGCATACATGTAAATAAGCCAAGGCAGTTAATTGTATACTAGTGATTTAAATGTTGGAAGTGATATAATGGTATAATGGTATAATTCCTAATGTAGTCATAATTATTATTGTGTTTTAACAAGTATTTACACATGTAAAAATGGATTATGCTTGTGATGAGCAAGTTTTCTGCATGCATAAAAAGTAAATTTATAGGTTTGGGGGGTTTTTTTCCATTATTCTGCTTTACTGTATCTTAAGATTACGTGCAAGAATGCAAGATTTAACACTGGTAAAAAAACCCCAGGATTTTCAATAAATAGCTGTGGAAAACACGGAGTTAGATGCACGATAGCTGCAGCACTGTGGACCAGGTTACAAGAGTAAGCAATAAGTATTTTGCTTTTGCTGTTTTGTCCTTGTTCTGAGACTGGAGAATAACTTAGGGTCAGAGGAAATTGCTAAGATTCTTGAGGAAGTATCAAGTACATGTAGATTTATAAGTCAAGTTTATTCAGCAGTTTACCTTCCTCTCTGAACTTGAAAAATATAAAGAAAATTTTTGCTACTTTCCCTCTTTCACATCTGTTCTGTCAATGTAGGATCAGCTGTCAAAATATGTGAATAATTTTAATTAAAACATGGCAAGTTTTATTTTAAGCAGTTTGCATATTTATATTATGTCTGTATTAGAGGAAGAAGAGAAGGTTTGTGTGTGTGCAGTGTGCTCAGCAACATACTTTCTGATATAAGTTGTCAAAAGAAGGCCCAGCCTGTAACACTTCTAATGCACAGCCTCTTTCCTACTTAGTCAATGATAAGCCTTTGAAAGGACCAGTGCTTCCTGTGAAGAAAACTCAACAACCCATCCTCTCATCCTGATGAAAATGCAGACACTTAACACACTTTATCCTCCACAATTGCAAATAGCTAATCATAATTAGGAACCCTGCTGTTGGGAAAACTGGTCACCCTGGCACTAAAAAAAACCCCACTGAAGTTGTAATTTTCCTTTCTTGTATTTGTCAAATCTTTCTAAAGCTAAGTGTCTACACAGTTTGCCTGAAAGCAACACATGGACTCCCGCAGAAACAACTCTTCCGTTGACCCTTCAGTGCTCCCACCTCAATACTTTTCTGTACTTTCTTACTGCAAATGAAGTACTAATTGCATATGATTCATTGTTCATTCTTTCCTTCTACTCATGCCTTGGCATTAGACTAGCACATGCATTTATTTAATTTCTGTTTTTCTGGTTTCCTTATAAAATGCCCTGATTGGTTGCGCTTACTTGAAAATTGTATCTCTGCAAGCAGAATCTTCTAGTTAAAAGTATGTCAGTATTGAAGAAATAATCATTGAGGTGTTTAGAAAGGACTCATGATCACTGCAAAGATAGTAATAGTTTGAAGCACAGCCAAGGACAATTCACCCCTGCTGAGCACTAAGTCTTATGAAATTCCCCATGCCAGCTCCAATACAGTTACAATGTAAGCAAATATAAAACATTTCCATTCAATATTTGCCTCATTTCCCCTGTTTTCAGTTATAGGCCATGGAAATCTGTTTTGGCCTCTTATGCTATATTTTATGCTAGACACCTGTGCCCCACACATTGGTCTCTCAAATTATGTGTCTCCAATCAGCCCGCAAGTGTGTGAACTCTGAGGCAGATGTGCACCCTAAGTCTCAAGGAGAGTATTTGCTTCACTTTGAACCAGTTCAATAAGATTTATAAAAACCCCCCCTTTTGTATTTAGACCAATGTGGGGATGTAACCCGGATGCAAGTGCCAACTTGCCTTGTCTTCATGCTCCTGGTAAAAGATGCTTCCTGTCTGCTGGGGGAGGTGACACAATAAACTGAATGATGCAATTTTTTCCTGCCGTCTGCACTTTTGTGACATTCTATTGAATTTGATTGGCATGCCATTAGCTTTACATTATTTAAAAGAAATTCCTGCAGTATTTCCAGCGCAACCAAATAATTGAAAGACATGTCATGCAACATCTTGTTTTAATGACATGCATCACCATTCAGTACCATTGTAATGACATCGCTGCCACTTAAGATGTCTAAACCAATATCTCTGGTTTTTCAGTATCACCCTATACTTCAGTATACAGAACCAAAGGTTTAGAAATTCTGTGGGGTTTGTTTTGTTTTTGTTTTTGACAGGGAAGTTTAATATAATCCTTCAAAACCAAGCCAGGTCATAGAAAATGTCAGTTTATTTAAATTGCATCATTAATTTTTTTTTTTTTAATGTCATGAGCAAGGCGTTAGGATGAAAATGGGAAATTAATTTAGTTCTATTAATTTACTACATGAGATGCCAGTATCAACATTTTATATGAGCAGGGAAGCATGGTAGTTGCCTCCTCAGATTGAATCACAGAATCACAGAATTAACTAGGTTGGAAAAGATCTTTGAGATCACCAAGTCCAGCCTCTGACCTAACACCACCTTGTCAGCTAGACAATGGCACTGAGTACCACTTCCCGTCTTTTCTTAAACACTTCCAGGGATAGTCACTTCACCACCTCCCTGGGCAGCCCATTCCAATGCCTAACCACTCTTTCCGTGAAGAAATTTTTCCCAATGTCCAGCCTAAACCTGCCCTGGCGCAGCTTAAGACTGTGTCCTCTTGTCCTGTCGCTGACTGCCTGGGAGAAGACACCAATCCCCACCTGGCTACAACCTCCTTTCAGGGACTTGTAAAGAGTGTCATGTTCTTATGAAAAAAAGCACCATGGAATTTAAGGAGTTAAAAAGAGTGTTCTTCAAAGTGTACACCCAAAAATTTGAAAATATTTAGATTTGCTTTTTTTGATATTTGGGTTCATTGTTTGTTTGGTTTTATATTTTTTGGTGTGGTGGTTTTTTTTATGTGCCATTTTCTAAGTGGAGAATTCCTTTAGAAATTCTGTTTGTTAAAAAACTTTAGCATGGGAAAAGTGTGATCAGAAATAAAGCAAATTGGAAGGACTATCACTAAATTCCTTAATTGTGTCTTGTTCAGTGTTGTACTTTTCAAGGCAGAAAAAAGGAATTAGTAAAATAATCTGCTAAAACACTCAGATGTGACAGAATATTGCTTGCATTGTCATGATGTTTTCTTATCCCTCCTCCCTCTTATAATGAAATTGACATCAAATTATGTCTTGTATTAAAGCATAGGAAATTGAACCAAACACTATTTCTGATAACCGCTCTGCAATATTGTTTTGCACAGTTTTGCCTCCTCTCATCCCATATGCACAGGTCAATGCTACTTACCACTTCAGTGAATGTCACAGGTACATATCCTTTAGTATGAGCCTTTGGATTACCATCTCAGATTTAGCTAAAACAAGCATAAAAATAAGTGTAGCCAGATAGTTCCCTATTTGTTACATTTATGAGGACACTATAGAACGCGTATTATTTCTTTTGTTGTTCAGGCTTCCTTACATTCTGTTTATTTACCCAAATATAAAATGCTCATTTTGGAGAGTTCTGTTATGTTTTAAGATAAGATACCCTCAATCTCATGGAATGAGATTTTTAGGAACCTGAGGACTAGTACACTTATAGCAAAGAATAAAATTCAGCACTTATTCTGTGAGTACCTGTTTTATTTATTAATTCATTTGAAGTGGTCCATGCTCTGGAGGCCAGAGTTGCATTGTTCACTTGTAAATACATAAACACATATTTGTCAATTTTTTCTCATTTTTTAAGGAAATTGGTTAGAGTCTAAGGTGTAAGGACCGATTTAAAGTATCTGACGTTAACAGCTGTAGCTGGTATTGTCAACAATGCCAACCTAATTGAAGTTATTCTGAAATTATACTCTTTTCAAGGGATTTAAGTCTTTTTAAATTCCAGCAAGCTGTCTTCAGCCCCGCACTAAGGAGTGAAGCATCTTCCTGTATTTCCTCTGTCTCTGATTTCATGAATCTTGCATCCTTTTCTGCATAAACCAGCATATTCTGGTTACTAGGACAGTCAGCTGGGCATATGAGTGCTATGCATTTAAATTTTTCATGCTGAAGTGACAAATTTTGGTCTCTTGTTTCTTGGGTGAGATTTTGATCGTTAAAACAATAACAGTAAACCTGAATGTGGAAGGAAACATTAGTTTTATTTTTAAAAACTCTGGCAGTGAGAGCTGTGTTTCGGCTGAACCTGGCTGTCATTGAGGGGGAAGATAGGAACTGCAGAACTTGTAAAAACAGGGACACCTAATTTGTGAGTCCAAAATGACACTAAAAGAGGAAAAAAGTGCTCAAAAATATCTCCTTTGTAATAGGTGGATTAATCTTTTTGGAGTGGGTGAAAGGAAGGATCCCCACTACAAATCCTTCTACAAATTAGAGAGAAATGGGGTGATCTCTAGGTTAGAGAGAGATGGATTTGATGAGTGGACTGTTAGATGGATGAGAAAGATGTAGATAACAGGGCAGTGGTCAATGGCTCAGAGTCCCAATGAACAAGTGCAGTGACAGATGATAAGTGGTGCCGTCAGCAGTCCATATTGGGACCACTATTATTTAATATCCTCATTAATAAAATAGATGAAGCTGTTGAGTGCACTCTCAGCAGATCTGTGTACGACACCAACTTGAGTGGAGACCTGAAGGATGGGATGCCATCCAGAGGGACCTCCACAAGCTGCAGAAGTGGGTGCATGACATTTAAGACGACCAAGTGCAAGGTGCTGCACCTGGGTTATGACAACCCCCGGTATCAATCCAGGCTGGGGGATGAACAGATTGAGAGCAGGCCTGTGTGACGGACTTGTGGGTGCTGGTGGATGGGAGGCTGGACATGACCCAGCCATGAGCACTCACAGCCCAGAAAGCCAAACGTGTCCTGGGCTGCACCCAAAGCAGCGTGGCCAGCNCCAGAGAAGGGCCACCAAGATGATCAGAGGGATCGAGCAGCTGAAAAAAGGCTGAGAGCATTGGGATTGTTCAGCCTGGAAAAGAGAAGGCTTTGAGGTGATCCAATTGTGGCCTTCCTGTACTTGAAGGGACACTACAAGAAAGAGGGAGAGAGACTCTTTACAAGAGCATGTAGTGACAGGACAAGGGGAAGTGGCTTCAAACTAAAAGCAAGTAGGTTTAGATTAGATATTAGGAAGAAGTTCTTCACTGTGAGGGTGGTGACGCACTGGAACAGGTTGCCTAGGGAAGTCGTGGATGTCCTAATTCTGGTAGTATTCAATGCCAGGTTGGATTGGACTCTGAGTAGAAGATATCCCTGCCCACGGCAGGGGGGTTGGAACTGGTGATCTTTAAGGTCCCTTCCAAGCCAAACCATTCTTTGAGTCTATGAAAAGGAAGCACTTGCCAGGCACACATCCAACACTGTCAAATGACTACTGGAGGCTACGTATTGGTGAGAATGTGCTTGGTCAGGACATGAACTAAAAGTGGACTTGAAGCCTGGAAGTATAATTTAGGAAAAGCTCATGCTCGTGGTTACTTCTGCTTCTCTGTCCTGATGGTTGGTGGAAACAAGTAGAAGCAGAGACGATATTAATTGTCCTTGCTCTCTCTTAATTTTCTAAGTTTGACCTCAAGTAAGACATATATATTAAGAACTCACTCATATGTCTGAAGTTGTGAATCTGTCTGCCATCTTTCCAATCAGCTTCTTTTAAAACAGAATTTTATATCCTGAATACAGATGTTGGAAGTGATACTACAAATGAGCTTTAGGGCCATTATTAATTCCTATTCCTTCCTTCCTTCCNCTTTCTTTCTTTCTTTCTTTCTTTCTTTCTTTCTTTCTTTCTTTCTTCTTGCTTCTACTGTACACTTTTTGCATATCATCTAAAGAAAGCATTTAAAAGAGATGTTTATAAACTTGATGTAATTTGAAGGCAGACACGTATAATATGAAAGGACTTAGAGAATTCAAATTTGAAGAAGGGAGGACAGAAAGAAAAACATGCAGTTTGGGGGCAACATGGATTATGGAGTGTCATAAGGCTGCTTGTGAGAAGGAGGGGAGGAATTCTTAAACACAGTGCCAGAATGTGAAGATCTGCAATGGAAAAATGTACTATCCATGAGACAAAGAATGATGGAGCCAGCTAAAATCTGTTATAATATTCTGGGGTCAGTGTGGAAGCACCATAGTTGCTGATACTGAATGAAATAGGCTAGACAGAGAAGGTATTTGAGGGAATTCCATAGGGTCAATCCAAACTCAGATAAACTACAAGTCAGCTTCACCTTTTCTATCTACGATTAAATACATTTTGAATGTAAATGGAAAGATGTGAAAAGCATGTGTGATGCTCCTTAGTTTACTTTTTTAATGCCTCAGAATTCTGTCTAACCAATGTATTCCCTAAATGCATGATGATAATAAATAGAGAAATATGGATTCACAAAAAAAATCTCAAATGGTCCCAATCAATGTGAGGATTCTGATATTCCATTTCGGAATAACAAAAGAGATGCCTCTAACACAGCTGTTCTAAAATTCAGCTTCAGGAAGGTATGTTATTGCTACAGAAAACCAGCTAAGACAAGTATAGCAGTTCAGTGACATTTGTGTTCAAGTGTCTTTCAATTCTGTAGGAAACTTTTGCAGTTTTAAAAGTTTAAACATTAATCTATAAGTATATTTTCCCCCAAAAGATTTGCACAGTCAAAACTAACCATTTCCATTATATTCAACTTTATTATAGTAACCCATGTTTATTTGTTTTTTTATTATTATTTTTATTTTTATAATGCTGATTTGTTTTAATGTTTCATTTCTGTTTCACTTTATATGTCATGGCAGCTTTAGGACAGGAAAAGCTTGATTTTGGAATGATTATTCGTATTATTATGCAGACGGAGAAAGACAGGTGAAGAAAAGGTCACTGTAAACTTTTTCTTGATAGGTTTACAAATATTCCAAGTAGCATATTTGTAAAATCAAGTGTAAATATCTGTGTCTCTTCTTTTTGATTAACTATGTAAACACTAAACCTGAACGTAAGTATAACCTGAATAAAAGAAATCTCTTTGAAGCTTTTCAGACCATCTAGCTTTAGGACTCTTTCTCTCCCTGTCAAGCAATTGTTTACCCTGTCAAAGAGCTTCATTCCCACCATTGACTAGAGCCAACCCTTCTGATCTTGTGCTTACTTCAGTCAGGTCCACACAATTGTGAGATGAGGAGAGAAAGGTTACAAAATAAACCCAAATATTTTATAATAATAAAAATCAGCAGTTATAGAGGGAATAAATATAGGAAAGTGTTATTTGGTTGTGATAAACATTTCTGCAGGAACCAGTGTGGAATGTGGAAAGATTGTAAGAAGCATTGTCTTGCTCCTTTGCATGAGGAAGAAAAAAAGCTGTCAAAGCAATACAAGTTGAATTCTTCTGGTTATTGCACTCAAACATTAATTACAATTTTATCTTTGCCTCAACCCAAACCATCTGATTGAAATATATTCTAATTCACAGTATGCACTTGTGAATGAGAATGGTGCTGAAATCCCAGCATTAAATTTCCTAACTGGCAGGTATGTGTCTAGAAGGTAAAGCCGAAGTCGGACATATTGGTATTTATAAGCATTGGTCCTAGCAGATTTAGTCAGAATTTATTCTCTGAAGTGAAATGGTGAGAGGTTTTTATTAATACTACTTTCAGGTGATCATAACAGAACTGTGACTGGCCAGTTTGCTTGCACTCCTGATTTCCTAGAACAGTGTGATGATCTTGAACTAGGAGGTCTGAGCATTTGTGGAGTAACTGTTAATTGCTTTGCAGTTGTTACTGTCACTTTGTAAGGTTTTCATCATGCTAACCTGGTGAATAGAACTGCAGATTTTTTTTTTCTTAAATAATTGGATTTTCTGTTTTTATATACTTAAGGTAGAGCATTCAAGGCCGGCCATTTTATAAGCCAGTGTTAATATTTTCCAGTGAATGATATTTCTTTCTGTAGATTCTCTATTCCCTAGTAAAATATATACTTGGTTGTCAAATCTTTTCTCTTAAGATATTGAATACTGATTTATCAATAAGGGTTTTTTTCCGTATCGAAAAATCCCCTTTGTGATACACTGCTTCAAGCCAGACAATGTAGAATTAGTAAGAGGTATCAAAATTATGACCTTACTTTATTGTTTGCCACATTTTATTTCATTGTTCACAAATGGGGAATTTAAAATATCTTTATTGCGTGAAACCAAGTAGTAATTAATCTTTCAACCCTCAGATATTACTCATTCATTTTTCACAACTTTTTATCAAGGTCATCGTAACTCCATATTGTAGGTGTTAATACTTACAACTTGTGGGTTTTGTGAATTTTAAAGGTATATAAAAAAATGAGTATTTTAGTTGCTCATCGCTCAGTAAAATTGCAGAGGAAATTACAGGCTGGCAGAAGATGATGGTGGTGATAAGTCCTGAGTGAATAAAAATCCTCGCAGATGTGAGTCTCATAACTCTATCTCCTTGAACCTCAGTGGAAAAAAAAGAACATGAAAAAGCAAATCTTCTGCAAATAAATATTTTTCTTTGGCCCATTGCAAAGATATGGCAAGCAGTCCTGAGTTCAGTGATCTATGGCATCAGGAAGAGCTGAATTCTGTAGATTATCATAGGTATCATGAATCTCATACTGCTAAGAAAAAGTCTTGTGCTGAGAATGAATCTAAGACTATTTTCATATTTTGAGTACGATGTAACCCATCAGTGAAATGAAATCTATGACAGCCAGGAATTTTTTCACACCTAAAGTGGTTTCTTTTTTGTCTTTGTCTACAAACACCATCTCCATCTTACTTGTGTTTGTCTTCATCCAGACCTTAATCAATAAATTTATCTTCTACTGCTGATGATAATAGGCTGACAAATAGACAGTATTGTCCTGTGACAAACATGAACATGAGTATGTTTCTCATGTTTGTCTGATTGCTGCTTACAGGCCTTGATCAGGACCAGATGAAACTCAACATTATGAACCTGTGCCTGGAGAGATTCTCTGTCAGATCTGTCATCAACCACCAGTCACCGTGCATGAACTATTAAGACAAATGATGTCTCAGAAAATAATATCTAAATTCTTGCATGCCATCACTCTCAAGCATGCTTTCTAACAGAGGTTGTGTCTCCTAAACTGGTTTATTCTCATATAGTTTGGAGACATTGCGTATACTAGAAAACTCAGGGGTTGTCACTCAGTGACTTAAGATCACTTCATTTATTGTTCTGATATCTATCACAATAATTACCTTTTCATATCCTCACTGACTTCTCATTTGTCGTGGTTTAACCCCAGCCAGTAACAAAGCCACATACAGCCTCTTCCTCACTTCCCTCATAGGGGGATGGAGGAGAGAAAAAGAAGAGTAAAAGTGAAAAAAGTTGTGGCTTTAAATACTTAAGAAAGACAAGATTCTTAAGATACTTAAGAAAAGACAGTTCAATAAGTAGTATAAAAGCCATGCACAAAGGTGAGGCAAACCAAGGAATTAATTCACCTCTTCCCATGGGCAGGCAGGTGTTCAGCCATCTCCAGTAAAGCTGGGCTCCATCATGCGTAATGCTGACTTGGGAAGACAAATGCCATCACTCTGAGTGTCCTCTCCTTTATTCTTCTTCCCACAGATTTATATGCTGAGCATGACCTATCTGGTCTGGAATATCCCTTTGGTCGGTTGGGGTCAGCTGTCCTGGCTGCCCCTTCCCAGCTCCTTGTGCACCCCCAGCCTGGTTGCTGCTGTGGGGGGGTGAGGAGCAGAAAAGGCCTTGGCTCTGTGCAAGCTCTGCTCAGCCATAATAAAAACATTTCCAGCACAAATACAAACCACAGCCCCATACAAGCTACTATGATGAAAATTAACTCTACGCCAGCCAAAACCAGCACATCATTTTATGATACACTTAATGATATTTATGGCTGTCACCTCTTAGATAAAGGAGATGTTGGTTCCAAAGAAGATGATGTCAAAGCTTGCCTGACTGCAAGGGAAAAACTGTATTGCTGAGAAGAGAATAACAAGATCATAGAGTCATAGAATCAAAAACTGGTTTGGGTTGGAGGGAACCTTAAAGACCACGTGGTTCCAACCTCTGTGCCATGGGCAGGGAGGCCTCCCACTAGACCAGCTTGATCGAAGTCCCATCCAACCTGGTCTTGAACACCTCCAGGGACGGGGCATCAACAATTTCTATGGGCAACAGTGCCTTACTACCCTCTGAACTGGATCACCACATACATTTGTCTTTTTAATCATGAAATGGGGAATGATCAGCTATTTCTAATGTATGTTATTAGCATGTGTTTCTGCATGTATGAAAGCATTCAGTAAGGAGAACAGAAATACACTAGCAGATGAACAAGCTCTGAGATAATGTTGCATTTGTTACCTTTAAAAGAGAAGAAAGACTCCTTTGTCATTTCTGATACTGAAACTGTTTGATAAACAACAGTTTATATTGAGCTAGCTGGAAAAGTTGAACTAACACAATTCAAATTTTAACTTCTTTAGTCTTGAAAGGGGAAATGACATGCATGAATCAAAGCTAGTCCCATCTACAGTAAATCAAATTACTGTGCCTTACAACTCTAAATTATTCACATAGTCCAAGCAACACCAGTCCAAAATATATTCAAGAAATAGAATTGGAAAAAAAAAAATTATTTCTGCATGAAGAAATATGCAATTCCTTAAGGTGGAGGAATGCTTAAATTGTATCCACTCTGGGACAAAAAAATTGCATCAGAATGTTTTTATCTGATATGTAGTACCTGATACTTCAAATGACAAGCAGCATTCTTCAATATCTCAGTTCAAATCATCAGTTAAGGTTCCCACTAGAATTGTATAATCACTTTAACTGTGATTTAAAACAAAACCCAGCCAGAGTATGTAGTTAATATTCTACGCAAATGTTGACTGCATATTGCTAGTTCACATCAGAGAACCGGGGTTACAAACCCAAATAAATCTGAAGTGATTCATAGAACCACAGAACTGATTGGGTTGGAAGGGACCTTTAAAGATCATCTAGTCCTACCCTACTACTCTGGGCAGAATCATCTTTCACCAGATCAGGCTTCTCAAAGCCCCGTCAACCTGGCCTTGAATGTTTCCAATGATAGGTCATCCACAGCTTCTCCAGGTAACTGTTCAAGTGCCCCACTTTTTGTAAAAACTTTCCTCCTTATTTCGAATCTAAACCAATCTTCTTTCAGTTTAAGACTTGTCCTTTGTCTTGTCACTATAGGCCTTTGTAAAAAGTCACTCTCCATCTTTCTTATAGACCCTGTTGATATATGGAGAGATTGCACGAGGTCTCCCTGGACCTTTCTCTGCTTCAGTTCTTTCCAACTTTTGTTATAGGAGAGGTGTTCTAGCCACTTTTTTGTAGGCCTCCTCTGGACTCATTTCAAGAGCTCCACATCTTTCTTGTGTTGGGGACCTCAGAACCAAGCACAGAACTGCAGCTGGGATCTCACCAGAGCAGAGCAGAGGGGCAGAACCACCTCCTTCACCCTGCTGGCTACACTGCTTTGAATGCAGCCCAGGTTTGGACCAGTTTTCTGGGCTGCCAGAGTGCATTGATGGCTCACATCCCATTTTTCATCCACCAGTGTATTCAGTCTGGCTGAGATGGAGTTAATTTATTAGCATGTATGTTGTGAGTGAGCATTATCAAAGGCCTTACAGAAGCACAGATAGATGACATCTGTAGTTCTTCCCTGCGACACTGATGCAGTCACTCCATCACAGAAGGTCACCAGAGTGTATTTATGTATTTATGTCCAATGTAGCCTGTGCTGATTACAAGTGTGCTACATGCTATTAGGACATTTTCCATAAATCTCTGTGCCAGAGAAACAGAAGTCAGGTGCATTTTGTTCCTGAGGAAATTCACACATAGCAGTATGCCTTGCACACCATTTTAAAGATAATATTTGTGCTGTCTATAGGGCCACATTATGCATGAACCTGACATGTTCATTCCTGATGGGGTGGGGAGCATCCTGTACATATTTTTTGCACTCTCTCTATGCCTGGGAATGTCATGGAAACAGTATCACATGTGCAGAAATAGTTCTGATTCACTGTGGTTCTGCATTTTGTTTCGGGTTGACTTAGAATGAAATATAAGCACAAAACTGATAAATCAAAAGGGCAGAAAAACAGCAAGGAAGTATCATTTAAAATTAAAAATTACCTCTAATGTTTCAAGCTTTTGAGACATTAAAAAAAAAAGGTAGAAGGAACTTCACAATACATTCCGAGTCAGACAGGACCTTTTTTTTTTCATTTTGTAGACATTTAATAAATTTATAAACCAATTTCTTCTCTAAAGAAAACAGGGTGTGGGAGTGGTTTGCAAAGTGTTTCAGAGTGTTGTGTTCCATTTTGCACCAAAATCTTCTCCCTTTATGCTTGCCTCCACCAGAATCTTTCAGTATCTATACCATTTCAAATTTACTGAATGTACTTCGTGCTTCCTATCACTTAATTAGAGATGCGAAACATTAGCCTAATTGCAGATATTCACTGACATCTCAAGATACTGTCCATTTTCACCCCATCTCTTGTCTCCTCATGTTCTATTTTCCAAGAAGTTGAAATATTGTAAATAGCTTTTTAGATGTGTTTCTTGAATGAGAAAAAAAATAATTCATAGACATGTAAATTTTTTCAAAAAATACAAACCCTGGCTTGAGATTTGATGCCATAGTCATAAATCATATACAATAACATTGTAAATGAGATAACTGCAACCTCTGGGCAAGGTTAATAGATGCAGTGCAACTCTAGCAAGATATTGTAGCTGATATTTCCCTGTTTCTTTCAGAAAAGCCTTTATAAATCCTCAATTTGCATATTGGACCAGATTAAATCCCAATAGAGAAAATCCTAGATTTAGTGTTTTTAATTTCCTAAGTTACTGAGTAGGAACCAACTGTATAACTATTGTCAAATTTGACTAGGATACTCTATCAGGTTTCTTTGTTATTCACAGCCAAAATATTTCCTAATAAAAGAAACCTACTAATATTCCTAACAAATATTAACTTGCAATGTCCAAAACTATGTGCAAAGGTGGCCTAATTTTTTTTTTTATTCTTGGAAATACCTTAATATGGAAATGTCTTTCTTTATTTCTCAATGAATTTTATAGAAAAGAATTATTTATGTACCAGAATATATTTTTTTGACAATTTCCCCATCCTCTTGCTTTTCAGTGCAAATGTCACAAAATGTACTAACGTCCTTGAAGGTCTCTTGTTGACTTGGTCTGTTATTAAAGCACAGGGACACTGCGCTCTTTGTAGAACTTTGAATGTCTTCTAAAGGAAAGACAGTGTCTACAGACAAAATATGCAGGCAGATTTTAACAGTGACCTCATAAGATACTGCAAAAATGCCTTAGCTTCCAGAAGTCTACCATCATAATTTAAGAAACCCCTTTTTCTTCCACAGACAGCTGAAGTATTTCAGTGGTGCAACCCCATGTACAGAGACTTTTTTCCTTTTCAGTGCACACAATTGTAGTCTCTTCTATTAATGTTGCATAGCCATGTGTACTTCTTGGGTCCTGCACCCCATTGCTTTATACAGGGTTTTGTTACTTATGAGAGTGGAACAGAAACATTTCTAGGCAAAACACCCCATAAAGTCAAGATACTTAACAATTTAAAATATTATATAGAATTTCATACGTTGCTACTATTAATTTATTTTTAGCTTCAGATTAGCTTTTTGTTCTGGGGCACCTACTAGCCATTTCAGGAGACCTAATTTTTCTGACTACATTTGCTGTTTTATAAGCAGTCTACTTCATCACAGGGAAATATTTAAAACTAACTGCATTTTTAACACAAAGGTAATCTGTCCTTTTGAAATATTTCACATACAAAGATTGATAAATCACATTTGTTGCTATAGCAACTATGAATCAAAGTATTGTAAGTCTAGATAGTGCTCTTCATGCCCTTTGAAATGAAAATAAAATGTAAATATGAAGTTTTTGATTCATGCTGCCTAGAACAATTTAGTAAAAATTAAAACAATAGTGATTTATTTTACCCTGATCTGTCTGCTTGTAGAATTAATTTTAAAGCCTCATGTTTAAATACCCACGTTTTTTCCTGTGTGTGTTAACATGTTATGCTCTCAGATTTTTTATCATAGGTGTCCCTTATGGGCCTATTTAAAGTAATTCTCATTCAACAGTGACATTAAAAAAATTCATTAGTTTCATGATCAACTATTTCTTAATCAATAATAGACAAAAGTGATTTTCATTTACCTATGGGACAGGCAAATACAAAATGTCCTTGAAAATAAATTGGCTCCCTTTATTACTTTATTAATTTTATAGAAAGACTAGGATGAAATCTATGCATTTAAGTGAGCTCTGTAGCCTCAAGTGATGGTGATGACTCAGTCTAAGAGAAGGATTGACCAGGTAAAAATCTGATGGGCTATGTACAATTTTTCTCTTACAGTTCACTCGGTGCTTTATTTGCATTTGCAAAATGAGAGGCAAGTGTTTTAAAAACTGTTTCTAATTAATTTATAATATTTGTGAAGACTGTGACAGGTGGGATAGGTTCTAGTGAAATAGGCCAGAATAAGAGGAAGTGTCTGTCATGGATTTTGAGTGCTACTTAGTAATTATTTGTTGCATCAGCAAAGGTATGAAATGGCTTTTCCATGAGAACTGTGGCTCCTGAGTTTAGAAAAATCTCTACCCAGGGAGTGAGTGACAGTGAAGGAGATTACAACATAATAACAATTCATGAGTGACATGGAAAAATGAATGAGGAATTACTATTTCTTCTCACGGTATGAAAACAAGGGAGCATCAAATGAAATAGCAAGACAGTATTTTCTAAAAAAAGAGGAAAATTGTTTTTCAGTAAATGTGTAAAGTTCTTTCCACAGGGCACATGAATGCCTGAAGATTACAAAGATTACAAAGATTGCCTGAAGATGTTCAAAGCAATTGAACGATGAATTGGAAAAAATAGAGTGTGCTTGGTTAAACACAGATACGAGACACTTGGCTCAGGAGGTCCTGCAGTTAAAATCGTGGAGACCGGAAGAGGTTTTGGAGAAGTTTTGTTTTGTAATAACCCTGTTTCTTATACTTCTCCTTAGGTGGTCCCTGTTAACCATTCTCAGAGAAGGTTTACTGTGCATTATAGATAATAGGTGTGACCTTGTAAGGCATTTTTTAATCTGTTTATTATGTCAAGCAGTGATAACAAAATTGAGGGAAGAGAATAAAAGAGAAGAGGGATTTAAAAGTATTTTAAAAAGAAAATTGCATCTTCTAGCAGCACTTTATCCTATCAACTTATTTAGTTTTTTAAGGTACTTTTCTCCAGGAGCTTGTGTTTGGTGGTTTTGATCTCCATAAAGCCCAGAATAGAATCTGTACTGCTCTAAAATTAGAGGGATGCTCAGGACTTCTTCCCTCAGAAATGTAGAAATATTGGATGCAATTTCCTATGTCCTGAAGACCTAGTCAGTGGAATGTTTGGGAAAATGAAACTTTTGCAAAATATATTCAGCATGTGCTCTTTATCTGTTTCTTCTGGAAAAGGAGAGAATTTGGTGATGTAGCCAACATTCAGCTGGAAATTTGGAATATATGGTCAAAACATAGGGCACATTCTAGAAGCTTGTACACAGCTAATCTACGACCAGTAGAAAGCTAGACCCATATATCTCTCATATGATGAGTTTGGCTAGCTGGAAATGATGAGAGTTCCAGGGAGCACAGAACCCTTATGGAGATAAGATAAGAAGACCTATAGTTTAGTACTTTGCCTTGGCTTCTCCTTATAAGGCCTTTTGTTCTGCCTTGACAAAAATGCGACTGAAAGAGTGAAGATGAAAAATGAGACTCCAATAAAATAACTTCCAGGGTTTGGTTTCTTTTAAGTCAAAGTTATTTGAATACGGAATGAGCACTTAGAAAGTGTTGCCTCCTTGCTCACACATTTGACCAATGTATAAAATGTGAATATAGTAATATCAGTAGATTAATCCCATGGAATTCAGTTTAGCAAGAGTTAATTTGTCCTCATAAATGTTTGACTAGTCCTATTGACTGAAGTACATTATGGAATAAAAGAATTTTTTATATATATATATATATACACACAACATATGAATATACAAATACGANCCCTAGGCTGCCCATATAGCTGAAAATATGTAAGATGTTTTCTTCAGATGACATATCATTTTCTAGGAGTAGCTAAATAAAAATTCTTTCCTTGGCATTTTCCAAAGCTTTGTGGGCTGGCACTCTGACCTTGAAAAGGCATAGGAGTTCCCTAGCAAATTTATCCCAAATAGTTAAGAGATGAGGTAAGTAATTTCTGGCTAGGCAGAAGGGGTTGGGGGTGGGGATGGTGTTTCTCTACTCATATGGAACCTATTGGTGGAGCTAACACCAGTCTCAGACTCAATGCACAACTTCCAGCTCTCAGTTAAGTGGATGAATTTTAGCTATTTTCTGGGAATATGGCTCTTTCATGATTTACCTGTTTCTGCTGGGGAATTTGGGTGGTTACTGAACCCTTTTGTTTCACTGATAGAAAGAAACAGGGCTGTGGCACTAGTGACAGTTCTCTGACCTGTATATCCCTATCACAACACAGTGCACCCCAGCATGTATCAACAGAACGAGTCCTGGTTTGTAGATGTTTCAAGGTCATTTTAAGATTGCTTGAGTGTGTTGGATGACAGCCACACAAGAAAAAATCTTGATATTAAATTCCTACCTGTGAATCAAAACCCCTGTCCTGGAGTGATCTATTTATGGTAATTTATTCCATGATCTTCTGCTTACGCCCAAAAAATTGTTATTGTTTCTCATTCTGCATACTCTTTTTCCTTCTTTTCCTGGCTTGGGAGTATCACATGACCCCGGACAAGATCCTTCTGGGTTCGGGGGGACCGAAGTGGTGCTCGCTCCCTTCTGGTGTGGGGGACCGGGAGGTCAGTGGCACTTTTTCCGGGCCGGGGGAGGCTGGGAGTTTACTCCCGCTCTTCCCGATTGGGAGGTAGCAAGTCCCGCCTCTTCTTCCGGTTCCGGAGATGGGAGTTCGCTGGAGTTGGACCGGAGAGAGAGGCGGTGCTGTTTTGGTGTTCTGCCGTGCTGTGCCGTGCTCTGCCATGCTCTGCTGTTTTTCTNCGAGAGGGGAGTGGCTGTGCCCAGTCTCAAGCCCCGGGAAGATGAGCCGAGGAGGGAAGGCACACCGGGGAGCTCCAACCCAGCTGTTTCCTTGTCTTCGCTTGCTATAATTGCCCTTGGGAGGGAGAAAATCAACATTAGGCAGCGGCTGGATTTTTTTTCTCTCTGCTGCAAGTCTTCTCCATGGGGGCAGGGGTCTTCTACCCTCGCATGTGGAAGGCTGCCATCTTTGGAGCACGTGTTGGAAGGGAAGCATTCCTCCTACACTGCTTCCACACTCGGGACACTTTTTTGGGGGGCTTTGTTTCTGTGTGT
>VZRJ01013909.1:86787-112679 GCA_013397565.1 Ptilonorhynchus violaceus
TGGTTTTGGGTTTTTGGTTTTTGTTTTCTCTGTGTGTGTGTGTTTTTTTTTGTTTGTTTTGTGTGTGTATGGTTTTGTTTGTTTGTTTTTGTGTTACGTGTGCATGCTCTGTAATAGGTCCTCCTCGCAACTGTGTATTCTGAGGCTTCTCCCACTGGCACTGATTCATTGTTGAGATCATAATTTAGAGCACTGTGTACACAGAGACCTAAGAGAGTCACGTCTGTCCCTCAGGAACTATTTCACTGGTGCAAAATGCTAGCCGATTGTTGTCTTCTCACTGAAGTCTGCTGTGATTAGCTCCAGTAGATGGAGACAGCCTTGGAAGCACACATTAGCATTAGAACTGTCGTTTTGTGAGCGTGCAGAGAGGTCAATAAGTACATGAATATAAATTAGCTTGGTGGACTAGTGTGGCCGTTAGCTGGGCCGAGTGTTCCTTTTCCATATAATTGTTTGGTGCACCTGAATTAATTTGAGTGTCTAAATCCCGCATATTAATTCTGTGCTGCAGGATGTAAGGCTTTAGACTAATCCCTTTAATACTCTTCAGTATATACACCTTAATCAAGCAACAGCTTTATAATTAGTTCTACTTTCAGACTGGATATTATTTACTTTTTTATTGCTCATAACTTATTCGAACTTTTAATTCCAATGGTTAGACAGACTTCAGAATGTCAGCTTAAATGGTCTTTAGCAGAAACCAGGATAGATGAAAAAGATAGGATTGTAAAAATCCAAACTTTATAGAAAAAAAGTTCTGCCCCAGTTTTGTTTTCCAAGATGTCACTGAAAGTATGCCTTAATTTTACCATTGAGTCATAAGGTTAAAATCATAGTGTTAAAATCATAGGAGTGAGTGCAGTGAATTGACTGATTGACTGATTGATTAATTGATTGATTTATGACCATGATTCAACCAAGATTATATTTATTTGTTCTGTTGTGTCTAAAAAAAGTGCTGACATGATTACAATATCCCCCATACGCAATAATACTCCTGGTATGTAAACAGTGACTTAGCTTCTCAAGGACTTATCCTCCTTTTTATCTGTTTTCTCAACGAATGTTTGGAAGAAATCATCTTCACAATAAGAACATTTTGATGGTCAGGATACATTGTTTGGAAGGTAGCATTTTAAAATGAGAATGGATTTGACATTTAAATTAAATGTGTTAAGACAGTAATTGTGTTAATTGCATATGGACCAGTGGATTATTAAACCACACTTCTTCAGCTTGGGTAAACTTGTAGGAGAAGAACCTTACATAGGAAACATAACATTTTTAAATATTAATGAATACACTTTCACTAATGAATTGAACCACATTTCTTATGTAGTAAATGTTTTAATACATCAAAGTGTAATGCATTTTTAAACATTGGATAGAGAGGAATTATTTTGAATTAGTCCAATGTAATTATGGTTAGGAAAATAGTAGTTGGTGGCTTGTTTTCTGGTCTTTTTCCCCCTGAGCTTGTTAGTAAATTATTTTTGCTCCATATTTGTTTCCTTACATGTCACAAACTTCTTTTCTACTCAGACATTGCGGCTGAAAGCACACCACATAGTCTATGCATATTGTTTCTCCTACCTGATATGTTGATGACACTGTAGAAAAGCTAAAAGGTGAAATATTTTATTAACCATTTCAAAAAACTACTCTTGATTACACATATATATTTCATATAATCATGTTATTTAAGGAAAACAGTCACTGAAAAATTAACATTAAAATAAATGTATGTCATGGGACTTTGTAAGAAAACCGTATTCCGTTTTAGTTGGTTGTCCAGCAGTTTCAGTTTGTCCATATGTCCATATCCCATATGGTCATGTCCATACAGATGCTGATTCAGTTTGTCCATAGAGACTTCTGTGGAGACAACGGCAAGGAGTTGTACACTGCAGAGCACCCTCTTGGTCAGCACATTGTTTTGTTGTGTTGGAGGTGCAGTAGGGGAGCACTGACTCCTGCAAAGGAGAGCTCAAGCACAGCTAGACAGGGAGGATGGTGAGACGTGGTGAATCCCTATTGCACTGGCAATGGGCTGAGCCACAGAAGTTCTGCTTAGGGCATGAGTGACAGATTCATCTGGCATCGTGTTTGCTCTGCCTCTAAGTTCTGAAAACACCTATATCCAATGAATTGTGATGTGTCTCTGAGCGAATACTAACTCTAGAACAAAATCTGATATATTTTGTATGCAACCACCACTATATTCCCACAAATACCATTTCTGGGAATTAATTAATCTGACTATTGGGTTGCAGCTTGCTCTTAGGTGAAAGGTTGCAGCAATTCCCTACGTATAAGGAACGACTCTTCTTGTCAGTAGCAGAAGCTTCTGAAGAGGAGGAAGGCTGAGGAGCTTCATAAGTGACTAAGAAGGAGCAGCAGAGGGTGCCAGTGCTGATGGGGTAATAAGAACTGTTCCCTCTCCTGTTTTAAGGGAGGGAATGTGCTTAGGTCCATGTTCCCAGATGCTTTTCCTTGCAGAGTCCATGAGTGCAACCCTTGGAGTGCGTGAATGTGTTCTGCTACTCCTGACTAGCAGGAGGTAGTAGTAGAACAGGCAAGGTGTACGCCTGTTCATGATGCATGGCTGCCCTCACACCTTTTTACTCTGAGCTGGAACGCCAGCATGTGAAGAGAAAAAGTATCCTGCTATGGCACACGTCTGTGTTAGCGCTGAACGAGGTGTTTAAACCACAGCTCCTCCCCTGCTGTGGAAATGTGAACTTATGTCATGCCTTTCAATTTCTTTCTTCTCTTTATGACCCCTCACCAGCTGTAAGGCATTTGAATAAAACTGAATTCGCTACTAATCCAGAATAAGAAAATCAAGATTGCATTTAAGTGTTATTGTCCATGAAAGGCATTGGAACTAAAATAGCAGATGCTAAAATGCAGAATATTTAATTAGAAGGATTCAGCATGTCTTTCCAGTTTACCAACTTACTTTTTTCACAAAAATCTTAATTTTTCTATATATTGGCAAAAATACATTGTTATTTCTTTCTTCTATCTTTTCCATATGTGACTGAATACAGAATGAGGTTAAAAGGGGAACATTTCCTAAAATTCTGCTTTTACCTTGTTTGATTTTCTCATTGGTGCAGTGTTATCTAGTCAAAGAGACTTCCTCCAGCAGCCCTTTGGGAAGTGTCCTTTGTTAAAGGAAACCTTTTATTTCATTGTACTGAGGAAACAAGCTAATTTGATATGATCCTTTAATCCCAGAGAAAGTGCACAACTTCTTTATTTTCAAGGTTGTGCATTTTTTGCAACTGTAAAACATACTCCACTATTGAAGCCACAATTATATGCACTTGTCAATCAATCCTAACCTACTGCAATATGGTTATGGCATTTTATATAAAAAGTGGAGGATTAAAGGCTTTGACCAAAATGAAAGATACACATAGTAGACAAAGCAAAATGCACCTTACTAGATCGTGTGAGAACTAGGTGTAGGAGAAAAGGATATACCAATATTTGATTTTTCACAGACATTAAAGAATTATTTAAGCATTTCTGAAAAACATTTAGGATGTGACATTTTGCTTCCATTTTTCTTCTTATCACAAACACTTGTAGAATACTATTTATAAGGTGGCTATATAGTATATCCACTACATCATATTAGGAAATTATGTCTAAAATTTTTTAACTAAAAGAAGTAGAGAAAATAATGCCTGCACATGACAGGCATTATTATAAGGTAGAAATCTTTCATAATGTAGAAGGACTACATGTTCACAGTTTTGACTGTCAGTTTCAACATTTTAGAATTCAAAATCTGGAAGCAAACCCACATCATTAATTGTCATATTACCAACAAGAAATTAAAATATAAAAATTCTGTTCCTTATTTTAGTTGGCTGTCTTTTTCCAAGGATATTGGAGAGGTGTGCTAGAACAAACATAGTAGTAAGACAAAATCCACTTGAACTAGATAATAGGGGCATATATGTACAATATCATTTAGTTTAGTGAGGGGTTTCTGTAAGTACTGTGCAGCCTCCATAGGACTAGGAAGGACCTTTACCACGTCCTGCATAGTTAAGAGTATTAATGAAGAGAAGCGTTCTGATTAATCAATTGCTTTAAGTAACTCATCCAGGGGTAACCAAGAATAGACTCTTAGCTACCACCTTATATCCCTTTTTTTTTTCTTTCCCGCTCCCTCTCCTATATGCTTCTTTTTTCTTTTTCTAAGTCAAGCAAGCCCTGAAGTAAATATAGAGATTTTACTGAATTGTGAAAATCTGTATTGTTTGCATTCTCCTTGCTTGGTTGCTGTGGGGATCACAAGAACCTAAAGTCACAGAGTGTCTATTTGACCATCCTGAAGCCTGGTTAGTTAAGGAGAAGCTAAGCTTGCTGGAGGTCTGTGCACTGGCGAGCCTGTTGGTGCTCTGTCTCTGTTTTTCATGTGGGACTTTGATGAGTCAGAAAGGGGTGAAATGAAATTCTTGCTCATCTCTAATTTTCAGCACGAGAGAACACAGTATCTGAATTAACTGAGGAGCATAAGTCCACAGCCATTTTCACAGGGAGGCTGTGAGAAGATCTGTGGACTGGAGCAGTAGGATCTGAAGACAGGATGGAGACAGTGGCTTTGGGACCCTGTCCTGAGGTTACTGTCAGCATCCAGAAAACTGTAATATTTTAGTTCCAACTTATATTGAGGGAATATTTAAAACTAGCAGAGATGTTAAGTGCATCTATTTTTTTCTTTCTTTTTGCATTTTCTTAGAATTCAGCATTAGAATTTATGGAGGCAATCTTTCCTAAGCAGTGGCATTAAATGAATCTTCATTAAAGTACTCTGAAAGGCAAGTTTATAAAGCTCTTTTGCTTTTATCTTAGTAAAAAAAAAAATAAAAATTCTTCATATACCTTAGTCTTTCTCTCAAAAAACCTGACAATCTTTATAACAGACATATATACCGCTAACCATAAAAATCATATAGTTATATTTGAGTGTATAGAAAGTATACAAATAGAATAATACTTCCGACGTAGAGATTAAGTCGTGGTACTGCCACAAAGAATGGTAAGATACCAATTACTCTTGGGTAAAAAGTATTCCTTAAATTAAGAAACAAAGCTGAACTAAACTAAAGGTAGAAAAAAACCAACTCTAAAGCACTTCTTTTTTGTTTGTGGGGTTTTTTTGTTTGTTTTAGTGGGTTTTTTTGTTGATTTGGTTCAGTTTTGGGTTTTGTTTGGTTTTGTTTGAGGTTTTGTTTGGTTTGGGTTTTTTGAGGTTTTGTTTTGCTTTGTTTTGTTTTCTGAACTGCTAAATTAACTGTGTGTGAAAGTTACAGAATCATAGACTTAATCACATAAGAGCTTTTGTTGGAACGTTATCAGATCTCTCTTGCTGGTGGGGGTGTTGAAGCAGACAGCAAGGGAGACGAAACACATGAGTGCTGTGGGTACCCCATTCTGAAAACTTACCCACTCCTGAGGCTTTGTCCTAGAATGGGCCCTTGCTCTGAATGCCTTCTGATGGGTGCAAGAGCATGACTTTTCCTTCCAGATCTCTCCAGTGAAGAAGGCACAGCAGAAGCTTGAACTAAAGTTTCTTATATTGCATGCAGACAAACTTTTAAAGATATTTTCATACCTCCTTGGTTTGAAAGCCTTGGGACAGTACAAGTTTTATGGTGAAAACCTTTCAAAAAGCTTTGGTTTGTTTCAACAACAACTGAAACATGATGAAAGCTCTAAAAGTGCAACAGAACAAAGTCAGGATACTCTCAGCATCAACTACAATTATATTCTTGGCACATTCAGAGATCTAAGTTAAGAAATCAGAACATTTCAAATTAGGAAATTAATTAAATATGGTCAATTCACTTACTAAATATCCCTACGGCCTAGTTACATTTGACTTTGGCAGATAGGGCATGGCTAATCTTTACTTTCTTACCAGTTCAGCTGCTCAACTGTGAGACTACTAGCAATCGAGCAGGCATTCAGCCTGGAAACCAAAGTTTCCAGCTCCCTTAAACTGTGATGACATCCTTTTACAATGTAAGGGGAAAATTTGGCTTGTATTTAAACCTCTGTTTCTCACAGAAAAACATCCTAAAAAGATGTATGTCCGTTGAAGCAGTATTTCAAGAATATTTACAGCACCCTGCTGGTGTTCACTGAATTCAGCAGAATAGGATTGCTTTTCCATCTCCTTTACTTTATGGAAAGCCTTGGTTGATCCTTTAGTGCAGCATGGTTTGCTGCTTTTCATCTCCCAGGCAACAATAACCTCTCATCATGATTACAGAGCTTCCTGCAGACAGATGGGCCTAATCCCAATGCTCCAACAATTTAGTAATCTATTCCAATCAGGACTTGATGGATTTGATAGGCCATCTGTAGCCAAGTGAGACAGATTCAAGACAGGTCAAAAACTGGGAGGCTTTCAGAAAAGCTTTCTGCTGTTTCACACAGACAATCATGCTAACAAGAAAGAAAAAAAGAGAAAAATGGGAAAAAACCCCACCAACAAAACTCATTCCCTCCCTTCAGTACTTTAAAAAATAATTCTGTTGTAATTATTGCTAATGAATATGACCTGGAAGACTGAGTGAAACCCTTCATATGAGACTTTACGAGTTGAAAGGAACAGAAAAAGCTATATGCAAATGTTATTAAATTAAAGTGAATACACTTGGTTGAATAATTGTGGAGGGGAGAAACAAAAACCTGGAATATTTTTAAGGAGATGGCTAATTTTAAAGTATCACCAATAAAACTCAATACAAGTGCTTGCCATTTAGATCAAAGAGGACATTTTTTAAGCACAGAACATTTTATTTTGTTGAGGTAGAGATAGAAAAAACTGTGTTTTGAGCTGCCAGGAAGATGACTCTTGCATTATCCCTATTTTCATTTTGAGCAAAATAGTCCATAAAAGCTTGTTACACACACATCACTGTTAACAACAGTCAATTGCAAGATTACATATTTGAGTACAATTATTTTCTAGAATCTATCTGTTAACTCTGGCCTTCTCTTTGAAAAAGGTTGTGTTTTAGTGCATTATCTTGTCTTTGTAGTTTTGTTGACTTTGTTGGGAGTTTGAGGTCACCAGGTGTGTTTGCAAGATCATCCCTAACTGTATTACAATCACCATCAGCCAAGAGTGACTGTAGTAACCTCTATGTGTAATGAATACTGAATTAAAGAGGCTTTTCAAAAGCACAGGCCATAATTACTCCTTCGGTGTTTATCAAAAACAGCAGAAGCAAGAAGCAACAGCAAAGATTTTATTTCTTTAATTTAACTGGATTAGGTGTCTGGAGCAAAAGACAAACCAACTTTTTTTTTTTTTCCTTTTTTGTAAGAGATATAAGTTTGTTCAAAATTTAAACATTACAGTTCTCTTTCCAAATTTTAGTGCCATTTTATAGCTCAAAATTCTTAATCTGACTTAACTGCATGTGAAAATGCTACAAATACTTTTAATAGTTACAGTTAAATCATTTAATAGAACATTATATCTGTTTTTAAAGCAAGGGGAAGATTATGGGAGAGAAAATGATGTTGTGATGTCAATCTAAAGCTGTTACAGTTAAGCTTTTAGGATACTCTTTATCTTTCAACAGCTCTCCTTAACTACAAGAATTAAATGAAATTTCCTTAATCTTTTCAGCCTCCCTTGCCATAGTGTTAAACTGTAAGTTTTTTCTAGGATTTCAAGGAGCAGGCTGATGAATAATTTTGAAACAACATTTAATAATGGACACAGATACCTGGAGTTTCCTATTCTCTCTTGTGTTGTAAATCATTCAATCACAGAATGGCTTGGATGTGAAGGGACCGTAAGGATTGTGTTGTTTCAACTGCCCTGCCATGGGCACCTCTCACTAGACCAGGATTCTCACAACCCCATTCAATTTCAGCGCTTCAGGGATGGGGCACCCACAGGTTCTCTGCTTATCATTTTCCAGAGCCTCACCACACTCACAGTAAAGAATTTCTTCCTTGTATCTCACCTAAACCTACTCTCTTTCAACTTAAAGGCATTCCCCCTTATCCTGTCTATAAGGGCACTATACAAGGGCACTATATGCCCTTGTAAAAAGACCTTCTCCAGCCTTCTCGTAAGCACCCTTCAGGTACTAGAAGGTGCTAAAAGATCTCCCAAGAGCCTTCTTTTCTCCAGGCTTAAGTAGCCCCAACTCTGTCAGCCCATCTTAACAGGAGAGGTGCTTCATCCCTCTAAAATCAGGGAAATATTTCTGCAATCTCCTTAGTGTGTAAGTATTTTTTTTTTAAATGGGCTAGGGAATGAACCTTTGTTTCTGCTAAACTACAGGAATGTAATGAATGTGGTCTGGGAAGATTTAAGCAAATACAAGTACTTAAAGCAAATAATCATAGCAATTTTGAAATTTTATTTGTATTAGCATGGTACTTCTGAGCATTTCCTCTCCAGTCACTTGTGACATAACCACAGCAAACTACAATCCTATGTCTTCTTTGGGTCACCTCTTAGCCCAAAATTTTTGAGTGCATTCTTTGGCTTGTCTTAGATTTTGCAATCTAATCACAGCTCTGTGTGGCTGCATCCCCTATTGAGAATTGATACCCTGTTAAAATAGAGAGTGGAAAAAGCCGAAGGAAAAGACAGTCTTTAATAAATATAAAAGGTACCTCTCTTACTCTAATTTTAAATTCAAGGATGCCTCTACATTAATAGATTCAAAGACAGAGAAACACACAATAACAGGTCTGGTTATACGGTTTGTTAAATACAAAATAGAGCTTTACAGCACAACCCCTGTTTCTGTCATGACTGAAAAAGTAATAACATGTTCAGAAAAGAACACTATTTAATGAAGATACATCTGATGCAGAGAAAGAGAGAAAAGAAATTCTTCTATCTAGGATGCCATAGCAGACTAAATGAACATATCCATACAGAGACTGCAGAGGGAAAAATAGTCAAGATCTAATTAATTTTACAAGCTTACTGCAAGTGGAAATTTCTCCTCTGTTAGACTCTGACCATTATGTTCATTGATCTTCACTTCACAAAGATCTTCTCCCTGGTAAAATATTCTGTGGGAAATCTGGTTTGTGTTTCTTTATTCAGGGTGAGATTTGAGATAACTTAAATTCAACTTGTATCCAGCTTACTGGGCAACAGGAGAAGCTTTCTGAGAATGTGAGAGAGAAAGGGAAGAAAGCAGGATCTAGATAAAAACCACAGATGTATGCAACACACCAATCATTCCTAATTGCAGTGACAGTGTAGAGTAGTAACTCTATAGTATGAACTGGCAACTCGTGCACTATCCAATTTTCCCTTGTGTTTCAGTAGAAGCCAGAGTTGCAAAAATATTAACATACATTATAAATGTGTATTGCTTATAGTGTAAAAATACACATCATTATCTACAAATTAGTTTGTGCTCAGTACACTCCTTATGACTTTTTAAACTATTTGGATAGCAGAGACATTGGAGTCTGGAAAATGTTGAGAGCAAGGAAGCTCTTCATAAGAAGAGTGTGATAAGAAAGGGCAGCTGATAGCAATGGTGTATCAGAAACTTCAAAGGTTTATACCTTAGCAAAGGCATTTCCTGCTGTGTTTTCTTACTTGCCAACATTTCCTTCTGTACCCCCAGGCAGAGTAACTGATCTGAGCTTAAATACATTGGTGAGTTGGGCAAGTACTTTGAAGAGTACTTTGAAATCAAAGGAATAAAGGTGGTTTACATGAGAGGATTTATTCTGTCTTCCTGCATATTGTAAAGGACCAATACAAGAGGGGGACTGTTTGAGTTGTTAAATATGAGTGGTGGGCAAGAAAAGAAATGTGTTTACTGCATTGTCAGCTGTGTGTTAAGTTTTCCATTGTCATTGATGTAACATTTTTACTGGCTGGATACATTTACTACCAATTGTTTTAAAACATGTATACAAATATGAGCACATTTTGTGTTTTTATTTGTTGGACGGTTATTTTAAACTCTGTGTTAAATATATTGAGTTTGACAGGAAAATTTTCACATTTCAAAATCTTCACGTGAAACCTTTTAAATATTTTTTTTTAAAAAAAGGGAAAAAGCTAGAAGTATCATTTTTGACAAGTGTTTCACTTGTCAAAACAAAAGTTTTTTTGACAAGTGTTTCACTTGTCAAACCAAAAGTTCTTCACTTTTGACAAGCGTGAAACACGCCATTTGAGTCAAAACTACCTATACTGTGTGCCACAAGTATTGAATTATCTTCTGGCCTCCTATTAGCATTCTGTTTTGACTGTCCAGCCTAACCAAAAAACTGAATTATTTCTTTTTCTTTTGGTGCTGCAATGAGCTGACAACTTACATGTAATGTCTGGTGGGAAGGAGTGAAATGAAGGCGAATGAGGGTCACCATATACACTTGACATATGAGGGTGGAAGAAAACTAGGAGAAGGTGGGTTAAGAAAAGTAAGTATTTTCCTTCTCCTTGTGAGATATTCTTGGGCTATAGATGGTGGCTTGTGGATTTGGAGCCTGAGAGAAAGTCCTAGGAAGCTCACTGTTTGTATGAATCAGGGTTTAGCATCCTTTAAGCCCGAAAAGCAGTGCTTGGGTCAGATACAGCCCTCAACAAGGATGCGTATAATGTGCAAAACTATAAAGGTTCTAAAAGTCAAAATGCAGGGAGACACTGGGATGGGGGCAGTGGAAAGGAAATATAACATGGTTTGAAAAAGAAGAGGTATTCCCTCTCTTATAAATGTCTCCTTTCCCAAAACAAAGCCGAAAATTTCTCTTTGTCTGCGCTTTGCATGTAGCTACTAGATCCTACTGTCTTCTCCCATAAATACTGACACTTTTCAATTAGTAAAAATGCTTCAAAATGAAGTCACAAGATATTACAGTAAAAACAAAGTTTATCTACTAAAGAGATATTTTTTATTTATTTATAAAGTTTAACTGCAAAAAGGCTTGCTGAGAAATAGATAGTCTACTCTTGAAAGAAAATCTTGATTAAAGAAACTGTCACTGATTTGAGATTAAGTGTGTAACGAAGGTTTCCAAAGATGGCGTGAACATTTATGCAATGTCATATTGGAAGGATTGCTTAAACAATTTGTATTTGAAAGCCTGGACAGTTACCTTTAATCTAATAGAAGAAGACTATTCTGCTTGAAAACAAATGTTTGTGAAGAGAGTTGTGGTATCAAGGGTGGTCAGAATTAGGCAGTAACATCCTTTTCTTCTATGGTGATAAAACGAAACACTACATTTCAGTGAGGAAGAAAGAAGCTATTGGATTTATGAAGGAAAGGGTGGTTTCAGTGTACAAAGGTCTTAGGGTACTGCTTTACTTCCTCAAGGCACAATTCATGACAGAATGAGACACTGAAAAATATGTTCATCTATAAAATAAATTAAGTGTAATTAAATTGGGTAATGGGGCATATATAGTGCACTTTTCAAAAAATATTGATGATTCATACTTAAAATTGTGCTTCTACAAAGTATTTTAGTTGTGGGATCATGAATGAATGGATCTTCATTCCATTTCCAACTGGCATTCATTCTTAGATATCCCCATGGGGAAAACAGGCATAAATAGTGGACAATTTCAGAACATTTCAAGACATTTCTCACATTAGAATTATATCTTTTGATTTGTAGATTGGACCACATTTTTGTAAGTCATTCTGGATTACTTAATACATGGCTGAATAGGGCAATTGTGAAAAATCTAATCCTACCTCCTACACGAACAGAGAATCACTGTAATCCTGTGAAAACAACAAGAAATTTTGATGTTGTAGTTTAAAATGATGTGTAATTCCAAAATAATACAGGGAATTGTTTCACAGGTTTTTCTAGAATGAGCTAGTTAAAACAATTACATTTTTATCCTAAGTATATTTCTTTCAAAAATAAAGTTCTAATTTTCTCTACAAAGTTTAATGGAGGATTCATTCATGCAATAATGTCAAAATGATTTCTGAGGTATGAGTGACCAGTGAAACAACCTTGGCAAGCAGCTAGTAATCATTAGTTGTAGCCATGAAAGTTAGAGCAAAATTTTGAGATACACCTAGACTGAAATGTACTTCTAAAAAGTAGTAATTAAATTTTTAACACATCAGTAAAACTTAGGAGAACTTCTAAACTAACTTCTTGTCTGGAATCAGATTGAGGTATGCCATTAAAATTGCCAGTAGGCAGCAAGAATGTCTTTGTGGAAAGCTTTACTTCAGGCTGAGGATCCTCCTCTAAAGAGCATTCAGTTTGCTTTGTGTGACATTCATTACAGACGCTTTTTCCGTAACGAAGAATAAATTACTGTAGCAGCCAAATTCTGCCTTTTTGCAAAAATATGTACAAAACACGTCTCTTTGGCTCAGCCTGTACTGCGTAAGGTTGTTTAAATATAATTTTATGCTGTCCTTGTGCTTTATTGCTATGGGCTTTAGTTACTTAGTTTCTCTATGTATAAAAATATGATTAAAAATACAAAATGGCTCTTAATTACATTGTACAGTTTCTAATTTTCCTGCTGGATTTTCATGTATTTTTTTTTAAATGGGTAGTTTATGGCTTTGTCTGTGTAGAAGAATAATTTTGGTTTTGTCATAGTGGAGTAGATAAACAGAATAACATAAGTATGCCTGCGAATAATTTCCAATTACCTTCATCTGGAAAAAACCAAAAAGCTGTGAAGCTTGTTTTATATAATGGGATAGGTGGCTGGAAAAACATGGGGCTTTTTTGAAAGCTGTCAGACACAAGCACAAATGTGTATAAATATATTACAGGACAAAATACATGATAGGTTTTGTTAACACAAATTCAGTTTTCTCTCAGCCATTATTCACATAACAGTCCCATATTCTCTTAAAATATGTTTGCCTGGGTAGCCTGTGAGCATTGAATGACTTGACTTTTGTGTAACTACTGCATGCAGGAGTCATCTCCAGTATAAATTATGCATGCCAGGCAACACTCTAGATGTATGTGAGATGATTTCACACCAAAAAGTCATATGGATACACCGGCAGAACTGGGGCTTAGAGCATGGCATCTTCAAAAGAGCTCTGATGGGTTGATGCTCCATGCTAAGATATTCACCGAGTTCTGGTCTTACTAATATCAAAAAATAAGTGATGATTCCTGTTTGATTGGTTTTATTCAAATTCTAATTAGGGTTTCATAGAATCACAGAGTCACAGAATGGCCAATTTTGGAAGGGATCATAGTGTGTTGTCTGGTCCAAGCTCCTTGCTCAGACTGGGTCATCCTGTAGCACATTGCGCAGGATTGCGTCCAGATGGTTCTAAATATATATTTTTGTTTGTTTGACAGCATATGTAGAATGCTTTCTGCAAAATCTTGGGCCAGTTTCCTTTTTTCCATGTAAGTTTGACTCATTAAGGAAGCCTATTTTTATTATTTTAGTAACAATTTTGAAAAATTTAGGTGATTGACTCCTACTCAAGCCCCTCCTACTTTCAGTGTAAACCAACGGAAGAACTCTATCAAATGTGATCCCTGGGGTGTTGGGGGAAGGGGAGAGAGGTTTGCAGATGAGTAATTCCCTGCACTTGTTTTGTATCTTAACTTTTCATAAGATTCTCATTACTGACAAACATTAGCAGTGAGCAAGCTCTCTAATCACATTTAACATCTGCTGTACATTTAGTTGCTTATAGAATTTAGCAGCTCTAGAGGAACAGAGGATGTTAGATTTTTTCCTTATACACTCATTATTGACATTTGGCTTGAGCTGCATTATAAAATCAGTGTTGAGTGTGGGTCTGTTGGTCTTAGCTCAGTCTCTCATGAATTGTAAGCATGACTTGAATAATAAGAGGGTAGTAAAGTGTAAACTGTGTGTTCAGAAATGAATTGCATAACAGCCATCTGAAACAGCAACATTTCCATGCACGCAGCACAGACAGAGCAAAGTACATTGTAGGCTACTACACTTATTGTTATTGCTAAATGGCTGTAATTAATGTAGAAGAATGCTGACTCTACCAGATGATTCAGTATAACATGGCAGTGGCTGTTGCACATGAATGAACTTGTGTATTCTATGCATTACTGTATAATTGTCCTTTTTGCTTGTTATAAAGTCAGGAGATGTGGCATTATTTATGAAGGTGTTTTAACAAAGACACTACCGAAAAACCTTTTCTGTGTAAAAAACATAATTTGCCTTAAAAAAAGGTCATTTCTCTCTATAAAATATATATTATATCTGAGATGCTACACTTGTGCAAAAAAAAAATGAAAATTGTGGTAGCATTCTATTACAAGTTTCCATTCTAGCTATCTCTGCATGTGATTTCCAAATTACAGATATATAAGCATTAACTGCATCACTGAAGGTTCTTTGAGGTGTGCAACTTAAAGAGAAAAAAACCAAACTAGTGTTCACACGCAAACATTGAACTTCTTCTAACATGATACAGTAAATTTCAACAGATGCTTTGATACCTACGTACACAATGATATTGGTATGTGTAGCAAGTCACATTTTGCTTTCTAGCTCAGTGTCTCAGTTACATGTGCCTTGTTTAATTAGGTATGACTAATGATTATCTGTCCTAGTCTATGCCTTGAATTTAAATTGGGCAACAAGACTGGTCATTTTATAATGATTCCATTAATGTTATTTTAAGTTCAAAAGAATATGTTATTCAGGTGTAAAAATGCTTGAAGAAGTACTGTGATTCAAATCTACCACTGTCCTGTAAAAAAACCAAAAGCTGAAAAAGTAAGCATATGTATTAAAAGTGACAAAGATAGATGAGATTAGCTCAGCTTTTTGCTTGACAGGATTTTCCCACGACATATGTTCGGTGCTACCAGGGTTATTACAGAGAGCACTGACTAATCAGGGAGACAGATTCACAAACAGTGGCTGCAACACATGGTGGCCTCTTAGTGTTAAAAAGAACCGTCGCAGTCATTTGTAAACATGGTCAAATAATGTACGTATTTATAATTTTGATTGCTTCAGCCACAGTCATCAAATCCAAAGATCTTTTGCTTAACACTTCAATAGTTTGAAAAGAAAAAGATCTTGTAAGTTACCAGTGTCTGCTGCTGAACCGAAGCAGTGAGGGAAAATTCTGATAGCTTTTCATGGGCCTTATCATGATTAAGTGTATTAAAAGCATTACCTATACCATGTGGTTTTAATGACAAGCAGACATTAATTATGGCTGGCTATTTTAAGCCATGCTAACACCAAACCTCTTATTTAGCAAATGCTGCTTCTACATGAAGAAGTTAAGTAAATCTGATTTGTGGCGAGAAGCAGCTGAAGTTCTGCGTGACTGATGTAGCTTGTCGTAAGTGCTTGGCTGACCTAATTTTACAGCTGCTCAGAGAAGACATTTGTAAATGGGCTTGTGATTGAATCTGCAGCAGTCACATGCAGTGAATACAATATCTTTTATTATGAGAGATTTCTGTGGTATGTGCACAAGCTATTAGAATCAGTCATAACACTATTTAGTAGAGGAGTCTGAAGCTTATACTTGTCAGGGTAGAGGCCAATACTTTAAGTTACAGACATCAGTATTTTTTATTTATCAAGGAGGTAAATACTGCTAGCTTTATGGAAAGTCAAGCTAGTGGTAGCAAACCCAATCAGATTTCCAGGACAAAATTGTGAAGTTATTTTGCATTTTTAATAGCAATGGATTCCATGAAAAATGTCTGGGTTTTTTTCCTCCACCTTATTTTCCCATGAACTTTCTCTAAAAGGGTCTGTTGTGGGTTAGGTTGCTGTTTACCTCCCAAACACAAGTTACCACAGGAGTTATTTTTCTAGTTTCAAATTCCCCGATGTGTGAGGTACAGATGCAAAACTAAAACCATCATCACCTATTTAGGGAAATCTCTGCCAATGAACATTATTTTCTAGTATGGGGTTTAAGTCTTAAGCAGTAGGATCCCAGCCATGTCTTGTCCAGACAAATGAGTCTGCCTTAACTGTATTTAGAAGCAATTTTCTAATGATATCAGTGGAAATATGCTATGTCTTAGTTCAGCCCAAAAGATCTTTCTTTCATAGGGTTTTCTTGGTATTCATCTTAAAATTCGTCCTGAATTTAGCCTGTCAATTGCTTTTTAAAAGTTCCTGTCAGTGTCTAAGATGCATTTAGACAATGTCCTTAATAACATGATTTAATGTTTTCAGCCCTGAATTGATCAGACAGTTGAACTACATGATCACTGTAGGTCTCTTCCAACTGAAAATATTCTATTCTACTCATATTTTTTCAAACTCTTTTTGTTATGTTTTATTGTTGATCTAATATTTTCAGTTATCTAACAAACAGTGATTCTGTCATATATATACCCTAGACTGCCACATAGAAAAGCTTTGCTTTACTTTGTGATAAAATGTACAATATATGCATTTATATATATTTGTAGTGTCTAATGGTCAATGGTCTTTCATAAGTCTGGATCTAGAGGGTTTTCTGTAAATTATTTTCATAAAATAGAAGTCACAAAAATCTTTCTAAAGTGAAATTAGTGCAAACCAGTATTTCAAAGAATTTTTATTTTTAATTTAGTCTAAGGAAAACATTTCTTACGGTAAATCCCTACTTCTCATGTCCCCATCCTCCCTCTGTCCCCGGCTGAGAAGAGCCCACCTCCAGCTCCCCAACAAACCTCTGTAGGCACTGGGGGCTGCTTTTAGGTGCCCCTGGAGCTGCCCCTTCTCCAGACTGAACCAGGCCTGGTTCTCCAGCCTCTCCTCACAGGACAACTGCCCTATTCCTAGCTGCCTCAGTGGCTCTCTGCTGTGATCACTATGATTTACTGACATTTTTTGTGTACTGAGGAGTGCAAAACTGGAAACAGTATCTAGAAGACTGTACTGCACATTTCAGAACAAGTCCCAGAATTTTTTTAGCCATAAAATAATCCTAAATATTACAGAAGGATCTACCCTGTCACCCTCAGTAACGGACAGGTGCTTTGAAGGTAAGCTTTGTAACTCAATGTTAACTTATTGTCTGTATTCTTGAGTCAAAATGGAGAATGTCAAAGTGGAGAATTTTGTCACAGCAATGCAATTCAAAGCTGGCATGCATGCGAGATGGATCCGTGACAACTGGAGATTAGTTGGAAGCTTGCTCTGAAGGAAGGACTGCATGAGCATTTCCAGACTTCCAATATTGCAAAGAAACCATAATCGGAGCTCATTTGCCTTAGGAGGTGACTTTTCTGAATAATTCTAATAGGAAGCGAGATTGAGCAGTGAAAGGAGGATGTCTACGTTGTACAACTCAGATGAATTTTTCCACTGGACTAGTGAAAAATGAAATTAACTGTAAATGTATGTTCTGATCCTAAAGCTGCTTTTTAAAGCTTATTTTGCTTATGAAAGACAAGTATATACTCAAGATACCAGGTGTGCTTGGTAAATTAGATCAGGTAATGGCATTGGGAATTGAAACTCTGTATTTATAATCTAGGATATTTGTATTTCTTAAATACTGAAAAGATTTCTTGTAAGTTTAAAATAGTGCAGAAAAATTTCTGTACATTTTAAATAAATCTTTGCAAGCAGAGTGAATAAAAACATGGCAAAGGTCCCAAAGCATCTTGTGTTTTCCCAGCTGTACACGATCTCTCTGTGTTTTACTGCTAGGTTCTGAATGTAAGCATTTAATAAGAATGCACTTTCAATATCATTACTTATCTTTATGCTGATTTTTGCCAAACAGTTCTTATTTGCCCTTTTCAACTTGAGGGGGGTGGGGGTGCGGGGAGGTGTGTGCATGTGTGTGTGTGTGTGTGCGTGTGCGTGCAGAGGACACATACCACCTGTTATTATAACTGAACATAATTTTTATTTTTTAAATATGCAGATCTAGTCAGTCACACAAAGCTGGTCATAACAAAAGTAATTTCGTATGTAGTTTTGAAGGGGAAATTAACTCAGCTGGCTGTACTGGGAAATTAATGTTTCAGGCACAAGAAATTGGGAAAAATGTTTTTGTCTGAGCAGCAGGGACCCTTTCCTTTGAACAGAAAGGGTGTTTGCACTTTCTTTTAGTTACAGATAAAATTCTGTTAAGGACTAAGATACGAATTTCTCCTTAATTATGATATTTGGACCTGTTATATAAAGGCCCCTGCATTCTAATACAATTATTTTATATCAGAATAACCCTTTAATTTGCTGAATTGAATCAGATTCACACTTTCAACTTGTTTTCTTTTCCGTATGTTTGTTTTCTTTGTCCCTGTTCCAAGTTACAGTACTCTGGTCTGCTTCATTATATTGCTGTCTTTCTGTTAGTTGTATATGTATAAAAGCAGCATGATGGTGAGAATGGCAAAGATTTTAGAAAACATTTTTTATTCTGTGGAAGAATGCATGTACCCATGTGAGAGTTTATTCATGCTCAAAATCTACAAAGAGAAAAATTGTAACTTAAACATCTCCACTGTATGTCCAGCCACACTGTGCTTTTAAAGTACTGACAGTGACTGAAAATTCGTACATATGCAACAGTATGAAATTAGTTTTCTTCTGTATAAGGAGATACTTCCTATGTAAGCGTCAGAAGAGTCCCCTTAAAGCCTTCAGTTTAGTATGATTTCAGTAGTATTTTAATAGATTTGATATACTGTCTACAGGTAGGAGCAATTGCATATCACTTGCAAAATCATTAATAATATTGCTTAGTGAAATTTTCTAAGTAAACATTTTCCTGCAGGCAAACAGCTGGAAGAATTTAGGTTTACTTGAAGTGTAACTGGAATGCCCTGCAGGGCTCATTGGTATCATTCAGCTTTGAGTCTTTTCCAGTGTCAGCATCTGCACGCTTATTGGTGGTGTTCTGCTTTGAACACTGCAATGACTGCTTCTAGAAAAATATGGTTTTATTATAAAATTACATAGAACTAGGTAGAATTTGAATTTTCTGCTGTGTCTTTCTTGGAAAAACTAGAAAGTAGGAAGTTTTTAAAGTTTCACGTAATCCTCCTGAGTATAAGGTCTCACCATTTTCTCCTCCAGTGCTACTGCACTCAAGTAACAGCTACAATATGCGGATTTAGTTCTGGGTTTGTTCTGATACTTGGTTCTTTCCTACTGCTATTACAAAGAGCGAGCTTTTGTGGCTTCACTGGGAGTTTTGCTTACATATGGAATATGGGATAGCCCTGTCCTGTCACTAGAAATATTAATACCCCAATAGAGGTGTAAACCCCATGGTTCTGTTAATTTGAAACACCAATTGAAACCATTTGGTTAGAAATCTTGCCCAATCCTGTTTATGTTTAATGATACCATACAAAAATGAGTGGAAACTAGTTTCTTGCTTAGTAAATGGGGAAAATGTGTTACTGTGGAAAAAGACTTTTATACTGATTTATAGACTTCTAAGTTACAACAAGTAACTTGAAAATAATAATAAATAGCTTGAGGTACAGTGCAAAATTTCTTAATAGTAGAATTTGTAACGCACACATATTTTCAACAAGAAGACTAGTTCATGCCATTTACTTAGTATTTTTAGTTTCTTAGTATTCTCTCTTTTTCAAAAAGAAACAATGTATTTTTGTACAGTCCACATTTTGCAGATTCCTAGGGCTGTTATGGAGGCATAGCAACAGTGGGGGAGGATGTTATGAATTCTGTGCTAGTCTTGAGGGATGTGAAGTAACCCAGTGATTCTGGCCAGTCCCTTTAAAAGACTTTCTGTTTACTCCCTGATTTTCCTTTATTTCAGAAAACAAAATACAGTTTTCACTCCTGAGGACTGAGCTTTGGCCAACAATGCTATGAATGCCAGCCTGGAAAGTACCTCTGTTCAGTTCCTTTATGAGGAGATTGCCACCACCACTCAGTGAGCCCATGCTTAGGGGTGTGTCTCCACAGAAACCTCCATGGACCCGTCTCAAATGGGTAATTCTGTTTCAGTCAGTATTCAAGACTTCCAGAGCTTATCATCATGTATTCAATACATTGATTTTAACCCAATTTATATTTAACATACGGACCTTAGTAGACTTTTAGAAAACTGATTTTTCCTCCCCTTCTTGAGCAAAACCTATTCTATAACTTCTTTCCAACTTCTGTCTAGGATTTAAGTGAGGTAAATTTATCACAGAGCTTTACTTTCATGTTCTACTTTATGAATTGCAAATAAAAATTAATTTAAATGAAAATGGCTTCTGGTTTCATTTTTTAAAATGTTTTGTCATTACATAACAGAAAAATGGAAGTTAAGATACGATAATCCATCAAATTAAATGTAAACGTATCTTTAAATTTCAATATTTTGTTAGTTTAATGGTCAGGTGAACTACTGAGGCAAAAGTGAGAATGGGAGCAACATTTGTAAGTGACATCTACCTGATATTCTGGCGGTGTTGCGTATTTAGTTAATTATAGTGCAGTATTCACAACACTGACAGTAACTGTAAAAACACCTATTAATGTTGACTTAATTTTTGTTACTATCCAAAGAAAGCTCTATCTTAAATATGTATTAAAACATATTTGAAACTCTAAGTTTAATTGGTGAATCCACAACTATGTTATCTCTTGAGAAAGGTATGTCTTGCATCAAACTTTATCATTTCTGGACAATTATTCTTGTAAGAACAATGGTAAATATGCAGATCAATTACCTTTTGGCTGTGACTAGACTATTATTGAACAATTACAAATCTTATCAAGGCTTTATTTTACCTTTGGTAACAGTGCAAAAAAAATTCTTATGCCATAAATATATGATCACAATTGAGAAGGGATTTATGATACTATCACGGTTTGACACTGGCCAAACGCCAGGCACCCACAAAAAGCCTGCTCACTCACTCTCCTCTGCTCTGTAACTGGACAGAGGAGAGAAAATTTAACAAAGGGTTAATGAGTTGAGATAAGGACTGAGAGAAAACATTTCAAGGGCAAAACAGGCTCAACTTAATGATATAAAGTTAATTTGTTACTAACAAGATAAGAGTAGGAGAATGAGAAGTAAAATAAGACCTTAAGAACGTCCTTTTCTCCCCTCAACCCTTCCCTCCTTCCCACCGATGGCACAGGGAGACGGGGTGGGGGTTTTGGTCTGGTCATCACCCAAGATCTTCTTTCCCCTGCTCAGGGAGAGGAGTTTTTTCCCTGCTGCACCGTGGGGTCCCTCCCATGGGAGACAGTTCTCCACGAACTTCNGCACCTCCTCCACGGGCTGTGAGTGGATCTCTGCATCCCCCGTGGACCCCCATGGGCTGCAGGGGGACAACCTGCCCCACCATGGTCCCCACCACGGGCTGCAGGGACACCTCAGATCCAGTGCCTGGAGCACCTCCTGCCCCTCCTTCTGCACTGACCTTGGTGCCTCCATTGTTGTTCCTCTCACATGTTCTCACTCCTACTCTTCTCTAGCTGGAATAATTACAACTGCGTGCCCAAACTTTGTTGTGATTTCTTCTTAAGGATGTTATCACAGGGGCGTTACCATCATCTCTAATTGGCCCAGCCTTGGCCAGCAGCACGTCCATCATCAGAGCCATCAGGGATTGGCTCTGCTGGACATGGTGGAAGCTTCCAGCAGCTCCTCACAGAAGCCACCTCTGTGGCCCCCCCGCTACCAAAACCAAGCCCTGCAAAACCAACACAGATGCCAATGAGAAATCCATTTTTGTACTTGCCCTGCTGTGAGGATAACATACAGCGTAAAACATCATGTGTACTATATATAATGTATATGAATTATAAAGGGCTAGTACAGTGTTTTATTTTCTGTTCAGTAGCTTAAAAATTATGAACTGAGTTTTTACGATTGACTGTGACATTTTTTTAACCTGTCTGGACATGAGAATGGTACATGTGCTTTTCTGCTTACAAGAGGGAAGGAGGAAACACCCATGACAGCCTAAAAGATACATGCTTATACATAAATGACTGTACCTCACTGTGTGTGTCTCAGTCTGCAATGTATTGCAGAAGTAGTAAGTAATTTTCTCGAAATCAAATAATCAACAAGCAATGCTGACCAACCGACCAAGTGATCAATTTGGGCAAATAAAGAAGCTTTTGTTCCTTGCTCTGGCCCTGACTAGCTCTTTTATCAATCTTTGCTGTTCTTTTGCTACACATTTTTCTGTCTCACATATAAGTCCTTCAGGGCACATACCATGTGTCAATATGCTTTGGTGTAAGATAACAGTAATAATTTCACTTGATATTTATTACAGTAAAATAAGTAGCAATGTATTTAGAACAAAAGCATGTGTTAATGTTTCACAGCAATGCCAGATAAAACTGATTAAGTAAGATTCTAATCACACTGTGATTCTTTTTCACATAGGTTTCAATAGTTGTGATGCAAAATCAGTATTGTTGATTTTATTTAAATTAGTGGGTATGTTAATTGTCTGGATGAGAAAGAGAAACAGGATTTTGCTATTGAGAAGAAATACTTGAGTCTCTGTTACATTCCAAGGTAGATACAGTGAGCTTAAAATCAAGTGGTTCACCTGTTCTAACTTCTTGGCCAAGGTCAGACAAGCCATTAGATTTCTTCATGTTACCAAGGAATATGTGTATTCTTAATGCATATTTTATAAATAAACTACTACCAGTGGTTTTAAACTTTCATTTTTTTCTGGTTAAGTCGTACATCAATCCCCTCAGCAGGAGCTACAAGCCAAGACAGGTCAAGGTTCAGGAAAAGGAAGGTTCAGGTTTCAGGAAAAATAAAGTACTCCAAAGTCCTGATTTTAAAATTACTTTACTGAATGGTTAAGCATGGCATATGGCTAACAGAAGGAAAATAGTTTGATATAAATACCACAAGAGATAAATATAGATGTAATATATTTTTTTAATGTAACAGGAATTTAAAGAAAATCTTTTATTGACATTCTTCCAAAATTTTGGATGTTAAGGAACACATATAGTGATCAGCCCACTAGAGTAAAGAGTTGTACAAGATGTCAGACATTAAGCTGTAAGAAATGAGTGTTTCATCATACCTGCAAGAGAGAACTTCTACATAAATATAAATACTGAATTTATTTTCTCATTTGTAGGCATTTCTCATTGTTTCTCAGTTTGAGACTTCAGACCGTTTTTTCATCCTGTAGTTATTTCAGCTATTTTATAATTTTGTCCTAAGGTAGGTCTTGCTATGCAAGTCACAGAATCACAGAACCACAGAATCACAGAATCACAGAATCACAGAATATGCCAAGTTGGAAGGGACCCACATCGAGTCCAACTCCTGGCCCTGCACAGGACACCCCAAGAGTTACACCAAGTGCCTGAGAGCATTGTCCAAACACCTCTTGAACTCTGTCAGGCTTGGTGCTCTGACTACTTCCCTGTGGAGCCTGTTCCAGTGCCCAACCACCCTCTGGGTGAAGAACCTTTTCCTGATATCCGACTTAAACCTCCCCTGACTCAGTTTCAGGCCATTCCCTCAGGTCCTGTCACTGGTCACCACCAAGAAGAGATCAGTGCCTGCCCCTCCTCTTCCCCTCACGAGAAAGTTGTAATTGCAGTGAGGTCTCTCCTCAGTCTCCTCTTCTCCAGGCTGAATAGACCAAGTGCCCTCAGCCTCTCCTCATACAGCTTCCCCTCAAGGCCCTTCACCACCCTCATGGCCCTCCTTTGCATGCCCTCTAATAGCTTAATCTTATTACAACCTAATGAAGTAACAGTTTCCTATAATTCTTGTTTTATTGTCATTTATTTTTGGCTGTTTTAGGTTACTATTCTTAAACTGCAAGACCTTTCTTATAAAATTATAAATATATGAAAAGTTTTATAATAGATAAAACTTTCCACAAAATGTCCTGAAATAGTGTATTAGTATCCTTGCTAATATTTTTAATTGCATCTGCCTTCTAGCAATCGTGTGTGTGTGTGTGTGTATATATATATTATGTATGCATTATATGTATGTCCTATTTTATTCCCAGTAAATTCTGTTTCTCTAATCCATCAGTAGAGATTCATCAGCAGAGATTCAATAGCAGTGATGTGAAACAACAGATACTAATTTTTCACTAAATATTCTCCTGCTTCACTCTCTATTATTGCTTTGATATTTCTTATTTCTTATCAGCAGTTCTTTCTGAAGCTGTCTACAGCCTCTGATTGCCATCTTCTACTATTGTTTTCCCCCTGCAAGTCAAAATATGATGTCTGTGGGCCTTAGTGACACAATATCAGCAAACTTCTAAAAAAGCTATATTTTCCTCTCAAACATTTTGAGAGCCAGGTTCAACCTGACAGTCTGAGAAGACTACAAAGGAAACTGAATCAGGCTACATGACTTCACTGCTTGCTGAGGCACTGTGCTTGATGCATTCGGGGTAGAGAAACAGTTGGTATCAGCTGTATTCTTCCAGCAGGGCTTCTTGGGAGAGCAAAAGATGCTGTCCTTTTATGTATTTCAGCAAATGATTTTTAGTGAACATCTAAGCATGTGGCTTGCTCTAGGAGTCCTAGAGCAAGAGGTCAGTTGAGAAATCTTCTCCTTTGCCTCCAGGCAGCCAGAGCACTCGCCAGGACAGTGTTGTCAGGCAGCTGGGTTCTTCAGGCTTTCCTTAGTCCACGTTTTGAGGGCTTTCCTATTTTCTGGAAGGTTTCCTTAAGCTCTTCTGCACTTGCTTTGGTCCCCAGCCCCTGACTGAATTGCATCTAAATTCTGATGTTGATTTTCTACATTCCTGGTCACAGAGACCTGACGTAGTTTAGTGTCATTTTTTGGCCAGAAGGCTTTTCCTATGTCTCCATACCCTCTCTGTACTCATTTATTTGCTTTCTGAATCTCTCTCATATTTCTACACTTTAATTCTCTCATGGTGGCAAATAGTTAAGTGGAAATGTACCTTTGAGCTACTGTGTTCAGCTAGTTATGCTTTGCTTCTGGCACTTGCAGTTTGTTGCATTTCTTCCTCTCAACAGCAACATCAAATTATTGTTCTATACTGGAATGGGAAGGCCTACATATTTGAATCTCACATTAGTTTATGGCTCTGGCAAATAACTTATTAATGCAAAATCACTTTGTTAACTCTATCTTCTTCATTAAATTCCATTATTTTTGATATGTTCATGCAGAAGCATTAGTATGTAAATCGTGATGTAGAGCTTAATGTATTAATGGATCCATTGACTACAATGTTTTCTTTGTGCAAAATGAGCCTTCCTCATTCATGTAAATGGTTAATTTGATTATTTTAACCATTTGTATCTTTTTTAAACAACTTAAGTGCAATCTAAATAATTCTGTTATAAATTCAAATTAATTTTATTATAATATATATGAAATATATAATTATGATACAAGTAAAGAATGATTTGCTGAATTAATTAGGTGCATGCTAGAAGCTCAGGGGCATTAGAGGATATGAAGACACAGAGAGCGGAGATAGCTGGGCTACAGCTTATCCTGTTCTTTTCCACACATCTGAACAGAAAACCATATATTTTTTTGTGACAAAGTGGCTGAAAATCATTCTGCCAGATGGGGTAATTCCTATAAAAGCTTTGTATTTGAAAATCAGAGTCACCTTCCAGTAAGCCATGTTCTTGGAGATAACTGAGAAAAACAATCATTGAAAAATTGCCTTCTAAGCAGCCAAAAAGCATCCTGGGATTGATAACTGAGATGGAAAATTTGAGTGGGACCTTGCAAAGTGCTGAACACCTGGGAGATGCTGAATGAAGCACAAGGCATTGACTCATACATAGTACCTACAGCACAACATGACACAGCCAAATTTTTTCTCCAGTACCTCTTAGAACTTTTTGATGCTGCATGACTTATGTGCTATCAAAAACTCACACCCAAAGGCTTTGTTTGATCAGTATTTTCTACTGTATACCCACAAGGAAAAAAAAAATA
>VZRJ01013909.1:112820-139482 GCA_013397565.1 Ptilonorhynchus violaceus
TGATGTTCTATGGTGTGAAATAACCCTTTGGTCCACTTGGGTCACCTGTCCTGGCTGAGATCCCTCCCTTTCCTTTTTGTACCTTCTCAATGACAGAGCATGAGACACACACACTCGCACACACACACACACAAACACACACACACACAAACACACACACACACACACACACACAAGTCCTTGACTTAGAATACATATGACTTAGCAAAACCCAAAGCATCAGTGTGTTTTCAACATCATTCTCATTCTGAATCCAAAACACGGCACTGTAATAGCTACTGAGAAGAAATTAACTCTGTCCCAGCCAAAACCAGGACAAGCTGTGAACAAATGTAGTCAGTGAATTGTCTCTGGGTTCAGTGAAAGTCTACCCTATTAGTAGTTTACCTACGTTACACTTTTGATGCTAATAGGAGAACAAAATTAAGGTGTGCTGTGGGGAGGTTTTTTGTCAAGGGTGCCAATTAGATAAGAATAAGTGAATAGCAATTCTTTCATAAAACAAATATAAGAAATGCTTTTTCCAAATTTTTGTGAAATATGATATTTTCTTTATCTTTTCTCCTGTTACAGTGACTTGTGAAGCATAGAAATATATGACTATAGATTATATGTATAGAAATATATATAATCTCAGAATGTAGTCTGCTGATGTTTGAAAATAGAGAGAATATTTGGAGACAGATTTGGAAGATTTCAGATTTCAAAATGTTTTTGTTCCCATATGGACCAGCATAGGTTGAGTTCCTATTTAACAATGTCAGTAAGTAACTTGTTTATGGCTAAAACAAGTGACTAATTTAGAGAAATTGTCTTATTTATTGCCATTTATTTCTAGAAGTCATATCAACAGTATTTTTGAAAGACTATGTTTTTAGGAAATTTTCTGATTTCCTTGGTATTTTCCAAGCACCTAGGATTTTTTAAGACAGATTTGATTTAAAATATGGTCTGTCAGTTTCAGTAGTAAAGTTTGAATGCATTGTTATCACTTTAATACTTTAAAATTAGCTCTAAGATAACTGGAATACACTTCCTTGTTTCTGATGGGTTTTTGGATTTTGTTGGAGTTACATTTTAACAATAAAATACTGTTGCTATTGTTGCTGTGGGTTATAAAGATATGTGAGAGATGGATTGATTAGTTCATCAACAAATTCATAATGCTAATTGAGAATTCCCACAAATTCTTAGGGATCATATCCGTCAATAGCATATGAATAGCTGTTTTCAACTTAAATATTCAGCCGCCTTATTTTTAAGTGAATAGATTTATTTCCTCTCAACTGCATTCATTGGAGTTTTAAGGGCGTGATGTGTTTCTCCGAAACTGACAAAGAAAAAAAATTCCTATGAAATGTTTGTTTACCTACATGTCATACATGAATTAATATGCTGAATAGAATGTTGGTACCTCATATCAGCTTCCCTAATCAGCCTCTCTTTTTTTATATATCATGAAGAAAGGGACAAGAAGTTTTTTAGGCTTAAACAAAATCTTAGTCAGAAAGAGTCAGTATAACAGGAATTTCAGGTGCTTGTCTTTGTGATGTAAATTCTATGTCCCACAATAGCTGTTTATCTTCTAACAATTTTCAGAGGTTGCTTCTGTGTGTGACTATCTCCGAGGTCTGAGTACATTTGTTTCCATTCGGTAGTACCAGTTTAAAGTGGTGGATGAGTTTGCTTTTTCCTTAGTTGTACAACTCCGTCCTTGGTATCAGAAATTTGGCTATACCCAGAAGATTGCAAGAAATTGCACTAATCTAATCTAATCTAATCTCATCTAATCTCATCTAATCTATTCCATTATAAGAAATGCAATCTTTGTGAAGACATAACAAAATGTGCAAGGTAAGGTCGTCTTGCTCTTGTACTACAAATTGGGTGAAGCTGCACATGCTGTGGGCACGGTAACTTCCATTACTTGCTAAAAGTACTTCTAGAGTGAGGCAGAATTCTTAGGGGAATCTGCTTCCAGGCAGGTTCATTTAGAACTTTTCCTCACACTCTTTTGATAAAGAAAATAATTTTTTCCAAGTCCAGTTAGAAGAATATTTTGATACAAGGACACAGAGATAATCTAGTCCTCAAAAATCTACTGGTATTGGATTAATTATTTTTTTCCTTTGCTTCTCCCTTCTGAAATAGAGCATCAGAACAACAGTTTTTTCCTTAACTTTTTTCTAATAATGTCTTTGTATTTTTTTGGTTTGACCAAGAGTTGCCCTTTAGAGAGTTAATCCATGCTGGAAAGAATTTGCTTAGTGCCACTGACTCTTGCTTTTCCTGCCTCAGTAAGCAGTCCTCTTTCCACTCAAGCTACTGCCTGCAGAGAGCAACCTCCTTTGCCATCATTTCAGCTTCATTGCCTAGAAAGCATTGTAAGCACTCACTATGAACTGAAACTGATCCCAGGGTAAGAGAGTGATTTTTTTCACACATGATTTAGTCCGTGACTACATTTCATAGAGCTTTTCAACAGGGCAAAAACATTATTTGTTTGGAATGGCACATCACAGAGGCAGAATAATACTCTTAATTTTTTACGGATTTTTTTAATGTTGCAGTTAAAGCTATTTAATTCAAAAGTGTTTGGATTGTTGATTGTTTGTAGTTTCTAGAACTTTCAAAATAGAGCTGTTTCTACAGAAGCCTTATAATGGCAAAATGGACCAGAACTTTCTGACACTTTACCACATCAAGTTATTTTTTAATAGTCAGTGATCCTACTCCATACCCCAAAGAACCTGAGAAGAAGGAGAGTTGCATATTCAAATACACTATGTTTAATTAAACTAGCAGATAGCTATGTGTGGTGAAAGATAAACTTTAGAGGTTTATACATATGATGAGATAGGCACCATGGCAGTAGCACAAATATCACTAGATATGCTGAAAAAAGTGTTAAAAGGAACAAATTTCTTTATCACCTTAACTATAATTATCTATACTAGCTGCAGGTGTGCTAACTGGTTTTTGTTGTGTTAGTATGGATTTTTAAAGAAATCTTAAGACCAGGAACTTCAGTAGAGAGAATACTAAACTTCTCTGTAAAATGATGAAGCATTGAGCTGTTTTTCTTTCCTCACTTTTTCAATCACACTGAGGTAGGAAAAGTCACTGTGACCTTTCTTAGGGTAAATGAACATTCTTGTTACTTGACCTCTGAGCTCATTCCTCCCAGAACCTTGATCAAGAACCTCAGCTCTTGATAACACAATTCAGATCACATGCAATGTCTGGATGGATGTGCCTTGAAAGTACTCTTTGACTTGAGTAACTATCCAAAATTTCAAGTAAAACAGTACATTTTTGCTGGGAAGAAGAACTGATGAGAGAGACAACAATTCTGAATATGCAGCAAAGTTTATTTGAAGAAGCAAAACAAAGTAAGCAAAAAAAAATTAAATCCCGTTTCTTGAAAAAATAAGGAATTGATAACATAAAGCCTTTTTCTCAGCACTTCAGCCCAGATTGTTTTCTCTCCAAACTCATCCTCAAAATACAGTTCCAACACTCTGCGTAGTGTTTTGGCCCTGTCACATAACTGCATAATTCTGTTTCTTCATCATCGTGTATCACTTTCTGGCTTGGAATAGATAACACTTTCTCAAGCATTGTATCACACTGTGTTTGGGGTTGACATTTTTTCACATTCCAGCTATTTCTATGGTATTTAACACAGAAGCTGAGAAAAAAAATATAGTCTCACCTTTATCTTTCATATTCAGCTACCTGTACTCCAACCTGTAATAGTAATGAGAAATATGTTGATAAAGGTAATTTATTTCTATGACAATGTTATTAATTCTTAGTTTAGCTTAACTAAAATGAAATTCTTCCAATATTTTAAAATAAGATGAGAAAAAAATTAAATTAATTGTACTTTCAGGATGAAAACAATATTTTTCTTTCAGAAGGTAAAACACAATATTTAAATGTTTAATCCACTGTGTGTCATCATGTTTTTATGTCAGAGGAGATGGGGATGAAAATTGGTCATACTTTCAAACGGCCAACATTTAATTTCCAAAAATTTATTAATATGCAATTTTTCATCTGTTTCTAACCATAATTGTATACCAGAAGACTAAATTGTAAGCTCACAGGCAATGAGATTTCTGGTGTTGCCTGTCTTAAAGTTGTCAATTTTCTACATAAGTTGAGTCCAACTAGAATCACTCATACAGAAAAGAAAATACTTTTTTGGATGTATGTTTATCAGGGAATCACATGGAAATTTGTCAAAAACTGCTGACCTACGGTCATTCCTTTGTTGTGGTGTATATCTGTGAGAGGATTGAGCTTCTTTTTGTTGGACTTTTATTATGTACACTTTGAGAAGGATGTGGTGTTTCTGAATTGACAATTGAGCCATGGGAGAACAGTATTAGTACAGATGTTTTTCCGAACATCCATCATGTTCGATACCTCTTGGTTGCATGTGCAGAAAACATTGGTTTCTGCACATGTCCTGACATTGTCGTACCTAATTAATATTATTCTGTTTCTTCAATGATGGACACATTCTCATCCAAATGAAAAGCAAAAAAACGCACTTGGCAAGTTGACCCAGCCCATGCCTTGGACTTAAACCTAAAAGGAGGTATAAGAAAAAAACTAGAAGGTCTGAAACAGTTGAGAAACGATTTGAAAATAGTGGTGAAAAAAATTGAATATTTTTTTCATAAAATGAATATTATTATCAGGCCAGTATAAATTCAAGATGTGGTAAGCCAAGCCATATTAATAGAAGGTACTTTGAATATGAGCTTCTGTTTTAGAGAAAGAAACTACAAAAACTCTCAAAATCCACTTTATTATGATTTTACTCCATGACCCTGATTGCAAATTTGATACTCTGTGGTGCCGTATAATTATAGATATTTCTAATAACGCTCAAGCAAGACATACAACATTGTTGTGAACGCAGATGAGAGTTTGCACTATGCTTCCAATGTAGTAGCATGCTATAGACTTCCTAGGATTGATTCAAGGCTTTCAGGTCAAAAGAACAAAGATTTACCAGCATACTTTTGGCAGAAGAAATGATATACACAGTTTTACTTAACTTCCTAAATTATAATTACTTGTCAAAGGAATACACTGCATGCAGAAAAGGAGAATTTTCAATGCATAGAGTTAAAACTTACCCTTGCCTCTGAGTTTAGTAATAGGATTTTAATGTATTTACCAGAATGGGAAAGAAACAGAAATAGTGTTATCCTTGACTGAAAAGTTCCTACCTATTTTATGAATATTTTACTTTAGTAAGGTGAACTTCTGTTCCTACATTAAAAAAATGTTATGGGTAACCAATATGACTCCACAGTAGACAAATAGAACAACAATCCTCTCTCCCAAGGATGCTGTATTCTATATGGAAACAAGGTGCAGACATCAAAAAAATTATAAAGAAAACTAAGAGGAAATATCACAGACCTTCCAGAATGATACAGTAGTGTCCACTTCGTGGACCTTTTTCCTCTTTTTTTTTTTTAAAGGATTTCATGTGGACTTGATTTTTTAGGATCATTTTGAAGACAAAAAGTTTAGCAGTCTTGAAATTGTGGATACTCTCAGAAAATATGTGACTTGAATTGGATGTACAGTGTATAACAATGTTGACAGGCTATTTAAACTGGTTATTCTCAGTTAAGTTGTTACTTTTGATGATATTTCTTACAGATGTGGGACTAATGGTTATTCTTTCAGATGTTTCAGTGTATGTCAAGATACTTCTGATGTTATTTAACTTTCAGATTTTATATCATTTGTATAGCTGAATGAAATCCAGAATTTCTGATGCTTTCCTAATGTATCCTGTTCTTGTACCTCTTTTGTAGACCACTGTAAGATGTTAAACCAGAATTTTTCTCATAAAAACTTCAAGTTTTTCCAAACTTCGTTGTCCTCTGACAGATTATTAGGAAAATTCCAGATTGACTGTATTAACTGCAACAGATCTAAGGTCCTAGTGGAGCTACAAAGTCACAGGGTGTTAAAAAAGAAATTTATTTTGAAAACTTGACATATAGGATAGAGATTGTGTTAGTGCTAGATAGCCTGGCAACTAATCTCACCATTTACATTCTTTCTAACTTTTTAATCTGTTTGACTCCTGTGGGAAAGATAGGATTGTTCCACAGAAGAAAAAATTAAGTAGAGCTGTCCAAGTTTTTGCTTTCAACTTGTGTTTTGGGGATAAAATTTTGTATTTATTTCAGATCTGTCTTTGTTCTGTTATTTTATGGGTAAACCTTAAAGTCAAATGGGGAATTTGAAATAAATTGAAAATGAAATAGTTTTCCAGGAGTTACAGCATTTTTTAAATCTTAATAGCATCCATACTGTATCCATAAAAAAGATTTAACATGTCTTAGTAATTTTTCTCAGTGTCGTGGGTTAGTTATATACCACCCACAAAAGCTGGATAAATTTCATAATTACACACCTGGGACTTCTTATCTCAACTGAGATAAGCACTCCAGCCAACAGCAAGCACCACCCACCCTGGTTATCTGATCTCAGCCAATGGCCCATTAGCACCACCCAGCCTGAATAATAGCCCNGGGGTTTGGATCGGAGAAGATACCCTCGACTCGATGGGACTCCCTCCGCTCTCGGGACTCCACTCTCGACGGGACTCTCGACTCGACTCGACTGGACTCCACTCCTCGGAATTGGACTCAGCTACTCCCGTCCACTACCGGGGCTGGACTACCAGGCTTTCCTGCAGGACCAGTGCCTAACTGGACTACACAGTTACCACCCTGATCAACAGGGTGTCAGGTTGTACCGTGACTCTGTCGGTTTGTTTAAGGCGGTGTTTGTATTACTGCATTTATTTTAACCTTTTTTATTAAAATTGTAATTTTGATCTAAAATCTCTTGAGGTATTTTGTGTGGGGTTAATTTCCCCTGCTGGTTTACAGTCAAACCAGCACACTCAGATACGTTACATTTCACAAGATATGTCTGTTAGGGAAGAAAAAAAAGGTAAGAATAAATAGGGAAGTGTATCTTTTTATTCAGAAGGTTTCTCATTTAAGCTTCTGTGTCATAGACACATTATGAACAATATTGATTTTCTTGACTTCAGCTGAGCAACATGAAGACTTAGCCTACATTCATTCCTATCTTATATTTATCATAAATCCCATATGTGCCAATATTCTGTATTTGAATGTTTTGTGCACATATTGTGCACAAAATCATATTGTATTAAGTGACAGAGCACTAAATTTACTATACAACAGGTTAATCTTAGCACTTCATGCATTATGAATAATAAAACAGTTATTGATCCTAATGAAATATTATTATAACTTTTTTTTTTCATTGTGGAGGGAATTTGCCCAATTGATATTGTACAGATATTTGCTAAAACAGCACAGCCACAGGAAGCTTTCCTTATTCTGTAACAAGGTTGTTCATCATAATTATGTTGTGTCAGCACACCCATATAGGTCAACTTGAGTTCAGAAAGATAGGATTATATTTTGTTCTCAGTGCAAGCATGTGTTTAAATGCTTTCCTCCCTTTAAAAATAATCATAGTTGCACAATACTGTACGTAATTGCTATTCTATGAATTATTTCACCCTGTAATCTAGAAAACAAGAGCTGTCACAGAAAACAATGACTATAACGTTAAGCAAACTACATTGTTTCTGTGACAGTATTTAATCTTAAAAATGAATAAGAAATATATTTTACCATAATACTTTGGTATCTATTGATATGTATTTTGTGTTATGAGTCATTAGCATTAGTAAGTCTTTGCTGAAGTGGTACAAATTTGTTGTAAAGAACTGAAATATTTTCAAAAGACTTAGGAAAAAGTGTTTTTTGCATATCATCTTCAGTCTTTCTCATAATTAATTTGAATACATTCAATTTCTTTCAAAACATTCCATGAATATCCTCCTTTTGGCTAAAAGCTAAGAGGAATTATTGTCAATTCAGCAGACATCGTATTTTTACATGTTATTGTCATTAACACTGAATACAAATTGCCTTCCTTCCTTGCTAGGGAAGACAACATTTCCAGGAAGCACTTTGTCAGAAATTTCTTTTTCTTGAATTATCCAGTGTTCATGTATGCTGGGGCTTATGTGGTTGTATGCTGTGATCTATTTAATGCATGTGATTTCTCCTTATTCCTTTCCTTTCTACAAAATGAAGTAAATTTCACACAAGAATAAAAAAAAAGATGGAAAATGAGCCTAAAAAGTGATTGTGATTTAAAGCATATGTTGCAGTACAATGTACCTTCTGTATTGTTACTCATAGGATGAGGACATGGAAACAAGATAAGGAAATTTTAAGTTTGCTGCAGTAATAATAATGAAAATGAAGTCTTTTTAAACCATGAAAATCTCTGTGCACTGCTTTAAAACAGCCAATTAACTTACATTGCACACTGGCTTAAACAGGCTGATCAAACAGAAACACTCCATCAGTCTTCATCTTGAACTCCAGTTCTCTAAAGGTTAATGTATCATCCTCCTTTATTGATTTCAATCCTTTCAGTTGTTGATATGTTAATATATGTATTGGCAGTGGATTTTAATTTCATTCTCATTTCTTTAAGATGCAAAAGGCATAATACTCTTCATGAAAAAAACCAGGAGTAGTAATTATAGGATGATTACTCTTCCTTCCCTGCCTCCTTTTCTTTCTCCTGGCAATAAATAAATTTAAAAAAAAAAAAAAAAGGGAAGGCTGAGTTCTGGGAGAAAAATCACAGACAAGCCCACATTGTACCTCTTCTCTTTTAGCTCATCACAATTTAATATGTAAATTTATTAGCACTCACTTCATTTGAAAATATCAGTGTTATTTTCAGCTACAGAAATACACTGAATGGAGATTTCATTTTAATTAGTCTGTATTTCCCACTAGTGGAGCTTGCAATTCTCATCAGTCCCCAATCTTTTTTGGTTAGGAAAACTTGCACATTCCAAACTTACTCTGATGAAACATGCATTTATCCTAATGGTAGCGAGCGTTGGGGATTTCTACACATATAGGTCTCACATAGTTGTCTATACTGATGAATGTCATTTTGAGTGACATGTTGCAGCTCTCAGGTTGATTGGATGTGAGCCCAAGGGCACAGGTAGCAGGCAAAGATGATTTTACTAGGACAGTTTGCATAACAAGCAACTGTCATCTCATTAGCAAGCATAGGCATTTTTGCCACATGCTGTTTAACACATCATCACACCTGTTCACACTTCATTGTCCCAAGAATTCAGTTAGGCAGCTTGCTGTTGGCTTTATTTTTTCATTTCTTACTGAGAGTTGGTTATTCAGTGTCAGATTCGGAGGTGTGAGATAGGTGCAGTTTAGGGTTTAAAATATCCTGTGAATACTGCTCTGAGGGGTGGTAAAAGTCCAAGATTATAGTTTGAATAATAACTACCATCAGTGACTGTTTTATAGTACTTCCTGATACCAGCTGTTCTTTTGGAAGCTTAATTACCTATCCTCATAGTCTATAAAACTGACCACTTTACCAATGTTTGGATTGATATGTAATCTGTCTTCCATTCCTCTTTTTGCTATAAAATGCACCTTGAAGCCCCAGAGCAAGACTTTTCTACAATATGGAAGTGAGGTCCCATCACTTTTTGCATAAGTCATTCCTGTGTCTTGGCAGATACTTGTGTATCTATGCAATGGTAGCTCAGACCCTGCAACAGCTTCAGCCCTGGCTACATCCTGGGGGAAGTCTGCCACCAACAGACTGGGGGTTTGGTGCTCCAGTAGCTAAAATGCAACTTGTCACTGCTGCTGAGGTGTCTGGATAGCCAAAGAGGGCACCCAAGGCTTACCTGACCCCATAACTTAGCTGCTGATTTGAGAAGTATTCTCCTTTTGCAGTCCTAAAACCAAGAGAAAAAATAAGTACTACAGATTAGATGAGCTGGGTCACACAATTGGGTGGATGGTAAGAAGGAAAACCTGAGATGGAGATTGTTGCAGCTGCAGATTTGGAGCTGCAACAAAGAAAAGGAAAGAAGGAACATGAGGAGATGTGGGGGAGTGTTGATTTCACTAGTAAAACAGATGGAGGAGTGCATTGAAGAAAGGAAGGAGCAGCAGGTGAAGCCAGCTTTGATAAATTGGAATTGTTCATAGCCCACCTACTCAGTCAAGTTGTACTGCCTGTCCAACTCACCCTTTTCATTTGCTGATGACTGCAATTGTGGAGGCAGCTGCACACACCTTCATTTCCTCAGCATAAGCTTGTTAGTCATGGAAGGAGGGAAGAAAAATGGTCTTCAATGTGCTACATTAACGGAAGTCTTTCTCACAGTTTTTTCTTAATGTATGAGGAAAAGCAAAGTAACCTCCATACATGTCTTGCAGTATTGTGTCAATATAAAATATTATTTTATTCAGTTCAATTGACCCTTTCATGTATCCTGTTGAATGTACTCTGCGAGTGCTGTAGTATCTCTGTATTTTGTCATATTCCGTTAATTAGTCAATCAGAAATAGAAAGCTTTAACAACTCAGTTCAGTGGATGAAACCTGAATCTTCCATTGCTCTTCTACAGAGAATGTGCTGTGTGTTGGTGCCTACAAAATTTACTTTGGCCCCCTCTCAGTATGTTGACATAATGAAATAGAAAACATAAGTACAGAATTGCAAGTGATAAATTACATTTGATCCGCATAAAAATGTGGCATTCTTAACCCTCTTGGCAAGCATCTGCCCCTTTTTTTTTTATAGAGGTCTCAAAAACAATAAATCACTTGCTGTCACTGTGATGATACATTTATCATTTCCCAAACTGTTCCAGAGAATGAGACATGCATGTGTATTTCATAAAGAGCCATACTTTGTTTTGTTTCACAGCTATCTTAATGAATATTTGCAAATTTGTTCCTTGCAAGTGTTTCTGGATAAGTGGAGTTTAGTTTTCAATAAAATATCTTTGAGGTATCCTATGTCCTTAAACAGGAATGATTTGAAGAACGCAACTGCTCTCTTTCATGTGTTTTTCATTACAGAAAACTCAGAGATGACCCATCTACACAGATCAAGGGAACCAGTTGTTGCTAACATGTTGTGCTCCACAGCCTCTTTTACCACATTTTCAAACAGAAGTTTGATGGCTTTTCTGTCACAGTTAAGACTAACATTTCTGAAATGCTCCAAAAGCACATTGTATTTTTGGTTCACTTGTCTTCATACTGGATCAGCAGGAGGCTGGTACTTCTAGGATGAGGGTATAAGACTGAAATTCAGTTACTGACTGTGGTGCCCATTTAGAGGGAACTGAGCTGCTGTCAGAACCTCAAGACAAATAAAAGATAAATAGATAATCCAGAGTGATTTCTGCTTGCTGTAGGGTTCATACAGTGTTGCTCCCTGGTGCTTCACAATGCTTTGCAAACCCTTCTGCTCTCCCTAATGAGGATGTAGTTCACTGTGTTACCGAAAAGAAAAATAAAAATTCCTCAGGTACAAAATATGACTTTGCATGCAGCAAGACACTTTGCCTAGAATGGGGTAAAACAACTTGCCTATTTGAAAAGCTACCAGTGGTGAATGAAGAAGGGGACATGATGCTGCTTTTGGTGTTGAATAATGCTGAAATGCATCTGTTTAATCAACCCCAAAGTTAAACATCCTGATAGTTAGATGAAGATGTGGCAGATATGGCAAAGTACATGGATAAAGAATGAAAGGAGTGATACTACTAATAACTTCGCTAAAGCCGCTGAACTGTCACAGCTGGCCTGGAGACATCTGACTGATATCTGACAGTCAATCACTTTATACCATAAAAACCCAATATCATGTTTTCAAGGCAGGATTTTCTAACATACCCCATGGAGTGTGTGTGCAGATTCCTTCCTTGAGTGGGGATGCCCTCTAATGTTACTTCTCGTGACTTGCCCACACTTATAAGTATGGGTAAGTAACATCAATCTCTACCTAATAATAGTTTTTGCCAGCTTTAATAAAATTGCTTTAATATAATTGCTTCAATATTGCTTCAAAATAGTGCATTATACTGTAGTAGTAGTTATAGCTCCTGTACTGTGTAGTAAATAATTCTGATTAAGATATTTTTGTCAAATCACTATCATAATAAATATTTATATTTATATAAATATATCTGGTTTGACATCCTCAATCATGCAGGAGAAAGTTGTACAAAGGTTGAATCACACCACTGAAATTCCTTAGACTTAAACCATTGACAGTTTGGGGCTAAGATTGGATCNATGCCCTCTAATGTTACTTCTCGTGACTTGCCCACACTTATAAGTATGGGTAAGTAACATCAATCTCTACCTAATAATAGTTTTTGCCAGCTTTAATAAAATTGCTTTAATATAATTGCTTCAATATTGCTTCAAAATAGTGCATTATACTGTAGTAGTAGTTATAGCTCCTGTACTGTGTAGTAAATAATTCTGATTAAGATATTTTTGTCAAATCACTATCATAATAAATATTTATATTTATATAAATATATCTGNGACACTGCAATCCTCATTTATTGCAAAGAAGCATAAAGTGAACAAGACATAATCCTCCCTACCCCTCGTCGGCTGGCTGAGTAGCCTATAGAACTTGATCTCAGAGAAGAAAAATCATCATTCTTTTTGTTATTAGGAAAATATGAATGTTTCAGGAAAGGTTCACCCATTTAATCTTTCTTAGGAATGTCCTGCTATCTATTAAGTGTGCAAGAAAGCAGCTGTTGAACTATTGCATCCAAACTCATACGTCCTCTAATGTGCCACACTATTATGCCATTGGGACCGACCAAGGGACTTCTCCATTTTATGCTTCTTTTACTCTCATTTATTTATTTAACCCTTTGCTCTTACCTGCTGGCCAATCCTTATGAACATTATCTTCTCTTTCACCACAGGTACATATCTGTTTCATAACTCACATAGGTACAATGAAAATTCTGCTGGCTGTGAAGAATGTGCAGCATTGTTTGCAAAGAGGCAAAGTCCACAGCACATTATAAATGATATGTATGTTCATTGTGTGATTGTTACAGCCACTCCAGAAAGAAACAAATCTCCCATATGAACCCTTTTTGTTGTCACTGTTATAGAAATGCCCCTCAACATTGCACTTGGTACCTATTTATGTGCAGCTGGGTTGAGTCCACAGAGCCATCTTCAAGGTATAGGCCATGTTGATAGGAGCTGATTATATTGCATATTGTAAAAATACAAAAGACAAATATATCTAAATGTGATATCTGTTTCTGTGCAGAATTCAGGGGAGGTTTGAAGGAATTTATGTTGTTCTTCGTATTTATGTTTCCTTCTTCTCCATGTCTTCACAGAGTATCACTTTCAAAGCACTATGTTTAACAAGCAACTGGCATTAATGACTTCTACTACTCTCAGAAGTATTGTCAGATCATAACAGTCCTCTGCAGTAGCCATCACGTTCTTCCATGTAGTCATCATGGTTCAAATGTATATTGTCAGCTATGGGGAAAGAAAATTGCCTCTCATGGAGATCAAATTCTATTATGGGATTAAATGCTAGAAAAACAGCCAGCTGTGAAGTTACAGAAATAGAAGCAAAGACCATGCGATATTTTTATAAAAAGCAGTAGTACCTTTCTTTGTAAGTATCTGTGATAGGGGTCTCAACGCAATACTACTGCCAAAAGCACTTCTTGTGCTTGGGAGCAAGTGAGAGAAGAAATGTCTTTTTATCTGCAAGGTACACTGCAAGTGAAACTGCTCTTAGAATACTGCACCCAATTCTAGCATATATGTTTTAGAAGTGCTCTTTAAAAATTGAAAAGGTGTGAAAAAAAGCAACAAAAAATATTTTTGAGAAATATACATTCATGTGATAATCCACCAAAAGGAGATTGAGAGACGACTTGATAATACAGCGTAAGTACTCCCCATTGAGGGGGAAAACTAAGATGTTAAGTGTTCCTTTATCTATTAGAGAAGACAATAAGAAGAATGGGTGGCTGGAAGTCAAAGATCAGTTAAATTTTAAAGTAAGTGACATCTAGTTTTCTTTTTTTTAAAGGTGAGTCTATCAAACTCTTGGGAGCATTCATGAATTTTCGACATGTTACTGTATGCACAGTGAAAACTTACCAGGAATTACAGTTAGAGTGAACATAAATTATGCTCTAACCAAATATAAGTTAATGAGCTCAATACAAAACTAAGTAGATGAAATTTAAGAAGTTCTAATGATCCCTCTGGCCTCAATCTCTGCAAATTCTGAGCGCTAATTAAGTGACTATTTTTCCTGAGTAAGGACTTCAGTATCTAACCACAAAGTATGAACTCATAATTTCTTATTGCCCTCTAGAAAGGATATTTGTCTGACATGGGTAACTGTATGCTGGCATGTTAGAGAATTTGCATAGCTGTTCAACACACAAAGTCTTTGTGAGAACATCTCTTTTCTAAGAAATAAAATGAAAAGCACTTTTCATTTGGAAATTGTAAGAATGTGATTTGAATGCCATTAGGGGATGTTCTCTCACATTTTATATTACAGGAGTCAAATGTGTAACCCAGGAACTGTGCTTGTGTTATGTTTGATTTAGAAAACTGAATATAGATCCCTCAGGCACTGTTTTTTCAGGCAATCCCATGTGAGACAGGAGCAGCGGTGGAAGAGCAAAGCAAAAGCTCTCTCTGACAGATCCTCTCCAGACAAGTATTTTCAACTGATAGGAGAAAAGAAGAGTCTATGTTTAGCTTCCAAACCAAAATCTGATTGCTCTGTAGTTTTCAGGCTGTTTGGCTAGGTCACTTTCTTTCCCACTGAGAAACATTCATAAAACTCATGTGGTTTATTAGAAGATTAGTGTGGAAAACATTGAACATCTGTCTCCTATCTTATGACAGGCTGTGTAAAGATGTATTTCAACAAAGTGGATTGCAAAATTCATGATCTCAACTTGAGCTATTTTATGTTGGCCATATCTGTGTAGAGAGAAATAAGTAGGAGAGATGAGTAATTTTCTTTCTAAATGATCTTGTTTTCAATTAGCCTTTGGAAGACCTTCCCTATGTATTTACATCAGTGCTTTTTCCTAACATGTCAAAGTGGTTCACTGCATTGAAAAGAAAACTTAGGGATACAATTTGAGGGAACACATGAACTTGAAAAGCTCCAAAATAAAGGCGGCTTAGAGAGGACACATCCATGGAGATTTCACTGGAAAATGAGGAGAGTTCCTCATTTTGAATAGAAATCCTCACTCTGGAATACCCTGGCAAGAGATTTTTGTAAGGCATTAACATTTTCCTCTAATTTTTTTGTTTTCTCTCATTAGGTTACATCATTTCAACATTTGAAATAATGAGTTCAGATTTGTCAGCTTCATATCACGTAAGAAAGAAAAAAATCCAGACATGGAAACCAATCCTTCCTTCCTTCCTTCCTTCCTTCCTTCCTTCCTTCCTTCCTTCCTTCCTTCCTTCCTTCCNCTTTCTTATTTTTCTTTCTTCTCTCTCTTTTCTCTCTTTCTCTCTTTTCTCTTTCTTTTTTTCTCTTTTGCTCTCTTTCTTTCTTTCTCTCTTTCTCTCTTTCTCTCTTTCTCTCTCTTTCTCACTTTCTCTCTTTCTCCTTCTGCCTTTCTTTCCCTGTCTCCCAGGTCTGAAATTTCAGAATATTTGTTTACAGCTGTGAAGTGCAGAAGTAAATATTTACTCAAGGGGAAAAAAAAAAGACAAATATAAGTCTCTTACAAGGGCTCTCTAGAAACTTCTTTGTTCCAAGAGTTTGAAATACACAAATACTGTGACTGTCAGTAAAATCAGAAGTGCTTGTGATGGTTAAGTATTTCTTATTTTGTGCATGGTTTTTGAATCTTTCTGGGAGAACCATGTGTAGTCTCAGAACCAACACAGCACCATTTGTCTTTACACATTTTATTGCTGTAGTTGTATCCAGAAGCCCTCATTCAATTTCTTATCCTTGTGTACTCCCCATCTTTATCAAGGCTTTGAAAATAACCCTGGTAAGAATCAATATTTGACTTTTGGGGTTACATCTTCTGTTTCCATTAACTGAACTTGAACTCTTTCTGTATGTCTTCATCCTGTGCCTGAACAGAAAAAATATCAAGCTTGGGAAGGCACACGCCAGTGCTGAAGAAGACATATGTACCAGGGATTTGTCGCTGCAGGATATTCAAATTTTTTTTTTTAGAAAAGAATCCTAAGGCAACTTTTAAAATCTGATATTCCTGGCACATCACCCACAGTTTTCATCTTTTTCGTTGATGTATTCTTTCTTTCTTGGGATGTCTTAAAGACAGTGTTGTGAAAAGGTATTTCTGAATAGAGTGCTTTGGTGCTGTTTGTTGTTTTTTCCAGCATTAACTAGGACTGGCTCCTACCTTGCTAATGTTCATTTGCCCCTTGATGGTATCCTGGTGATGCAACTGTATGACTGAGGAACTAGGGGAGAGTTGGAATTTAAGTGTGATTGCTGAGTCACTCAACATGCAGACTGTATACAGAAGCATGATTATGACCACTTACCAACAGCTGTAGGGTCACTGGAGTGCCTTGTATTGCAGTTCAGTGGTGCATTTTAAGAGATAAATCAGGAATTTTTTTGGTGAGTTGCCCAACTTAGAGACTATTCAAGACAGCACAGAATGAACTTTTAAGGCAGCACACAGTTCAAATTACTGCAGCAATGGATCATCTGAAAATGTATAAATCAAATTACTTTTTATTTTTGGAACTCTTAAGATCATTGCCATTGTAAAAGTACAGATTGGCTCCACCCCTGCAGGAATAAGTTGTACTTTCTTTTGCTGGTAAGACTCCTTCTCCTGCTAAGTTTCCAAAGTCGAATTTTGTTCTACTGGAATAATAGAGATGTGATGACAACTGAGAGATGGTGGCTTCAGTTCAATATTGAAAATAGTAGAAAATAGATCTCTGATTCTCCTACACACGTTGGAACACCCAATTCCACAGGAACACCCAATCACTTAGTGCATTTGCTGATCTGCCAGGTGATGAAAGAAAGATGTGATTTCTTATGATTTCCATTATCTCTTTCTTCTTTTGTCCACTGGGTGCTCTTGGCTGGAGTCAAGTTTCAAGCATTAGCTCCTTAGATTTTCTGTAAACACATATGGTTTTCATAGTGATATTTTAGGATGAGATCATCATAGTGGTAAAAGCATTGCACAAAATCTTCCTTGTCACTAAACATACTATAAAATGTAGATGATTTCAGCGCCGGCAAGCAATTAAAGGAAAACATGGTGAATTATTTTTAAACGTCTGGATTTTAATTTTCTGTTTCTTGTCTGCTATTTTAGCAGCCAAGACTGGAAGGTAGCAACTGCAATGCTCGTTTCAATGATGTGCTTTAAAACAGCTGGCAATTGACTTTAACTGTAATTATTGGCTTCTTACCAGTATTTGCAGCTGTATAGTTAAGATGGGTGCTTTGAACCTCATTTTTGGCATTTATCTATATTGTTATATTACTTTCCTAATGACCTTTTCATCAGTTTTACTTAGATCTTGCACTGAGATATAATTACTTGAACCCAAAAATTCTCCATGGATTGATTTTCATAAATTACAAATATGTCATGTGTTATTTTACCAGAAAAAACGGTCAGCAAGCTAATTTTTTCCCCTACTAGAGAATTTGCAAAAGACTGTACAACGACCCTCTGCAAAAATCTGGCTCAGCTGTTGTAAATCTTGTTTTCTATTCTAGGTAGAATAATGCTTTGGCTGATTGTGGAACAGAACTAAAAACCCTGTCAAACAAAGCATTCAAAGTTTTCTAGCAGTTCCTAGTGGACATGCTCTGAATGACTAACCTTTGCAATAACCAGTGAAATAGCTGGAGCACACACACAATTGTTTTGAGAGATCAGTGGCACAGATTCATAATCCTCTTTTTAAATGTTTTGAATCTGCTCTGGTTATTACTCTGTTGTTATCTGCTGAAAGCTTGGATTCACTGGAAGGAAATCAGTCATGTGAGTAAGGAATTCAGGATCAGACCCTGTAGAGATAGAAAATTATTTTCCCCTCAGCTGATTAAAATATCTATGAGTACAAGGACTGGTTTGAGAGGATATGAGTTTAGAAAGAATAAATTTGTTGTTCAGGCACTGGAATGGGATTCAATTTCCCATTCTGCCACTCAGCACCTCAGTTCCTGAGCTCTCCTGCTGTTGAATAGATAATAGCACACATTCATCCCTGCATTTAGTATGTGCATGTACCTTGCCATGCACAGTGTGCTGCCGATCTTGTCAGCTGAGTGCGTTGATATAACACAAGTGACAACACTGATAGCAATAATAGTGGGGAATAGCAATAATAGTGAGGAGCAGAGCCCCGAGAGGCAGGGGTCCCCTCTAGCAGGCTGCCCTTTGCTCTGTACCAGCAAGAGATGGGCAGCAATGTCAGAGTTGAATGAGGAGAGGGTGGGGGTAGCCTGTGAAGGCTCCCAAGGTGAGTATCTGTGTCTCCCCAGGGCACAGGTGTGATGCAGCCACATGCAAGCGCAATGTTCAGCTCCTTTGCCTTTAACAGGTTTGCCCTCCTTGTCAATGCTACCTCATGTGCTGAGCTGGGGCATCAGAGTCACAATGTCAAGACAAAATGACCATGCAGATCACAGAAAGCTGAACAATGAGTTATGGTGTTTCTGCCATTAAAATGATGTTGGGGTTTTTTTTCAAATTAAATTACACTGCATTGTTCACACAAGGATTTCTGCTATTTCTGTCATCAGCCCTTTGCACTTAAAGGCTTCCTTTGTTTCATAAAAAGCCCAGATGTTGATACAAAATTACAATATTAATTGGCATAATAGCTGGATGGTAAAATTCTGTATCAGTGACAATCCTGTCTTCATGGCTTGAGTTCTGAGCTTAGAGTCCTGCAGTGCAGATCAAAGTGCCAAAATGAGCCCAGTGGTGGAGCGGCTCCTAGTTGGAGTGCTTTAAAAACCTTGTCTTGCTCTGAGTGACAACTGATAAAAATGTTTTCTCATGCCCCAGAAGCCTGACATTGTCAGAGGTCTAAAGGATGGTGCTGTGTTAGTGTTATAGACCTGAGCTTGGCCCTGCAATTGCTGCTGTAACAAGCAAGCTGTGAGGCTGCCTCTGACGCCTCTTTGTCTTCCCTGCTCTGGTGAATCTTTCATGTGCTTTTCTCCCTGATTTTCCTCCCTCCTCACTGCTTTACTAATTAAAATTCTAATCACTCTGACAGCCAGAGCTAGGGGGAAAAAAAATCATTCTTCCATGCTGCGGAAGGTAATTTCAAGGTGTTTTAACTGCCAAAGAAACGAATGGAAATTAGACAAAGAAACTGGTTGTCAGAAGGGGGTGAGTTAGCTGCTGTGCCCCCTTCTACTATAATAAAATATTAAACTTCTAAAGAAAAAAAATACAGTTCATCCTATACATTATTGCCATATATTTAGAGATAATACGACCTAATTTACCTTTCTGAAAAAGGAAAGCTTTTGTGTGTGTTTATCAACATCAGAATGATTTACTTACCTTGTAGTGAATGCAATGTCAAACATTTAACATGGTTTGATGTGTGATTGATGATGATATGTATTACTTGCTTTTGTGAGCTGTGGTTAAGAATATTCATTTAAAATGTACAGGAGCCTGCAGATACTTATTTAAAATGATAAATAGTTCTTGTTGCAATGCTGTGTGGTTCATGCTGCAGATATTTTGACATTAGAATTTACAAAATGTAGAATATTAGCCTGGTCAAATCTCAATAGCTGCTTTTCAGGCATTTTTCTGGCTTTGTAGAGGTAATTTTTAGACCTACATATTTCTTTAAAGTGTATGCTTTTGTAATGCAGTTTAATAGCACACAGTTGTATTAAGATGCAAAAAAATATAATGTCTCAAGAGTTTGCAGCCATTCAGTTTAAATAAACACTGCATCAGCTTTTAGCTACTGCTCAGACTGAATCCAAAGCTTACTGAGACATCAACAAATACATGGTTCATTTACTGTTTTGTTTCAGCACTGATAGTGTGGAGTTAGAGGGTTTTACAGAGAGTCAAATCTCATGATATTTAGAGCCAGAGTTTTTTAACATGTTTGAACCTTTTTCTTCAGCCTCAGGATAAAATGGGACAAGGGACATCATCATGGGATTGTTGGGATTGTATTGTGCTCCGCTAGTTGTGTCAGAACCGATTTTGGACAATGCGGAAATGCTTCTGCAACCCCAGCCTTGCCATCAGAAGAGCCACAGAGTTTTGTGTTTCTGCCTTGCATCTGTAGTTGCTTGCAAGGGTGGGTGTTTCAGGAAATGCATATTCTCTTCCTTATCATCCTCCCAACCTTTTTATAAACATACCATGACAGAATTGTAACACTTACTTCTGCTATTTTGACAAGTCCTCAACGACTTTGCTAGAGCCCGTCATTTGTCTTTTACTGACAAATGAAGAGAATCCTCTCCTCAAAGCGATTTCCTTTTGCTTGTCACTCCCACAATGCTTTCTTCATTTGTGTGAGATTTCAAAACAAATGTGGCTCCTAGTTTTATCTTGAGAATTCCAACTGACTAGCGGACCTTTCCCTTCTGGAACAGATACTATGTGATTGAGGTAATGCATGCTTGCTGTAATCACTTTAAAAAAGCCCTCATGAGACTCTTGTCCAAATCCAGCTAGTTCCACTTGAACAGTTCACTCAGCCAGATAAAATTTTACCACAGCTACATGGCTGAACATATTCTTAATCAAGCAGCCGCAGTCATTGAATGTACAATGTACAGTGGTACTGAAAATGGAATTGTTCTTCTTTTTACACAACAAAGCTCTTTTATTTCTGAAGCTCTTCCCTTTTCACAGAAAAAAAAAAGAGGAAAATAAGAAAAAAATGTCATGTGGAATCCTTCATTTCCCCCCAGGGTAAAATGAAGCCAAAACTGAGGAAATGCAAGCCTCAGACAGTTTTTTCCACATTTATTTATAAACCAGTTTATAATTTTTGTTCACCTTCCATGATTTTCCCTAACACAACGTTTCAAAAAATGAGCATAAATATGTGTAGAGGAACTCGAAAATCAAAAAACTTAGTTATGCAAACCCTCTTGTTTTCAAATGAAAGCACCAACATTGACACAAGACTTAGTTTACTTGGAGAGTTGCTGATCCTGCCCTTACATGCAGGTTTTACAGAATGAATGTATGCAGTTATCTTTGAAAATGTCACTTTAATAGTCAGTGTTAAAACTGTGTGGGAAGAGTTTAGATCATACCTTTATCAAGGACTCAGCACTATAAATTAATCAAAAATCTGTGGGTGGGAGGCAGTGATGTGTCTTTAGGTGACAATTACTGACGTTAAAAAAAAAGAAAGACTTGATTTTAAAAATTAACCATGATTCAGGAAGGTGCTTATTTTGACTGATCTGATTCATGCATAATGAGTAAAAATTGTCATTTACATTATAATAAAAGGCAAGCACAACAGCCACTGAGCTGTGGTCACCTGACTCACCTCTCATATTACAGTTCCTTCTTCTAACAATAAACCGTTTCATGTTTGTCTCTGAAATCAAAAAATGAATACTACTTAAAGAATGTTGATGTTTATTATGCAAAAATAAGTTTTTAAGAGAATAATTGTTTACCAGCATTATCTCTTGACACTCTCAGCAACATGATATGGGTAGTGTGGAAAACTGCTGACAACTACAAAATTTATTGCAATAGATAAGGTTCTTAGATGGTGTAAATCTGACATTGATGTAGTTTTCATATATATATCTCAAATGAGGATATATTATAGCTGTCTTATGGATATGAAAAGCATAGTGTGTTAAACCTTTAAAGGATAGCTATGTGTTAAATATTGAGTAAAAGTGATGGAGTTGCTTTGTCTTGGAAAAGGACGGTTTAGACTCACTGAATTCTTAACCAGGAAAGGTGGAAAAACAGCCCAGGAAAGGTCTAGAGAAGGAGTTTAAGATGAAGTCTAGAGATTACAGCAGAGAAATCTTTCAAAAGTGTTGGTCGCCTTGGCATTTTCAATGAGATATAGGTCTAGGAATCCTGAGGACCTCTTGCCCTGGTCATCTCTTCCAGCCTGCTACTCACAGCTAGGAAAGATGAGGCAAGATACAGCAAGTCAGCCATGGCCTTATCTAGTGGAGCTTTGGTAGCTTCAAGAGTGGAGCTTTCACCTTCTTTCTGCCTCAAAACTCTATCTGAGCTTACAACTCCCTCTCCTTGTTGGTGTGCTTGAACTGTGTTATGGGGTGTTCTGGATAGGGCTCCCTTGGTCCCTTTGGCTGGAAACCTTCCACCTTTGCATAAAATAAATAAATAGTCACTGATCTGGAAAGACAAAGTGAATCTCAGCAGTGGTGGCTGGGTCCTCAGACTAATGAGGGTTTAATTATTTACACACAAGGAGAGAACACCTACACCATGGCTTGAAAGCCTTGTCCCCTTTGAGTACCTTTGTGGTCTCAGAACAGAGGGATTTTAATGCCTTCAGGCAAAGGCAAGATTGAACCCATCCAGGACAAAAGCCCTAATCGCTGAACTATTAGGTAAAACAGAGCTACTGCAGTTGCCTCCCATTCTTGGAAATTATGTTGTTTAATTGCCCTTGCTTTTCTTAAGGACTGGCCAGAAATGATAAGTTTTCCTGTAGGTAAAATATAATATGAGCATAAAGCCGTATTGGAGGAGTGGGAGCAGAGGAGTAGATTTTCAGGATAGAAAACAAAGAAAAATAGTAGATAGTTTTATCTGAATGTATCAAGTGCATATTTATTTTTTTTGTCCACTGTTTGGCAGCCCGTCTGAGAAATCAATTATTTGCAGAGTTATAATCAGGGCTACTACAATATCCATTTCCTCATAAGAAGAGACAGTTGCATAATGACTATTTAAAATCTGCCTTTTAAAATATTATGGGCAAGTTTGTCTCAGTATCTGAAGGGATGGAGAAAGAAATCTGTAGATTTGTGTCAAGTGGCGGTTGCAAGGAAGGATTTTGGCAGCATTTCATGCAGCAGTTTCTGAATTCTCCTTCCCTTCATTTCCTCTCTCGGCAGCCAAGAAAATGAGTTGACACAAGGCAAATGCTTGCCAAAGAACTTTAACAGGAGGCAGTTTTTAATTAACAGGGGCCAAAGAAGGTGATAACCCCAAGGGTAGCGAGGAGAAATTAACATGGAAAAGCAGTTCCACGCTTCCGTGGGTCCCAAAAGGCCATTCGTATTAGTGGTGTCTGTTCTGATTGAACCTTTTCCATGTCTTTTTATTGATTCCCTTGTCAGAGTCTAACAAAAACACTGCTGGCCGTCAGTTGTTTGCTCGTGGTGGCGGCTTATGGCTCCAAACAGCTTCCTTGTAAAACATTCAGCATGGCGAGGTCTGTCACTGTGGTTAGCTTTTCCCAGAAATGATTAATTTTCTTAGACCTAGAATGAAACCCAACAAAATTAAAGCTAACCTGCTGAAATGAAAGAAGTTGAGTTCACAGTTTTTCTCCAAGTAACTATTTCATCCTATTAACTGTTTGCCTGGCTTAGAGTAAAATGTTTTAATAATTAACCTTTTTAAACTGAGATTTCGGAGCAGATGATCATGCTGGCTGTTTCAGAAAGGATTTAGCCATTTAGCATATCTGGCACTTGTGGAAAGTATTTTTAAAAAATAATATCCTGTGGATAAATATTTCAAGTTTCTCTTCCTGGGATGAAAATGAATAATAAATAAAGTTTGTAAGAGCTTGAGGAAAAACCTGGCTAGCAAGCAAATATAAATAAGTAAAAAAAGAAATGTAATAAATAAATGAAAAGCTGGCACCTTTATGTGTATCAGTGCCTGATCCAAATTCAACTAATGCCAAAAGGTGGAGGACCATTCTTTACATCTCAGGAAAATCCATGCTTATTTTTATATATTTCTGCTGCACAGTCAACTCCAGATAATAAAGAGCATAATTCAATAATATTTGAACAACTTGATAGAGGAGTTCCAATGTTTTCCTTCCTGCTTCTTAGAGACGCAGAAAAAGATTGTCATTATATCAAAAGAAAGTACTGTTCCTAATTTCTTCTTCAGAGTCGGAGCCTAAATGTTGATGTTCATTTGGTGAGTTGACTTATTCAAAGAAAGCGTGGTTATCCCATTTCACTTGAAAGAGTGTCAGCCTCAGTCCTTCAGACATGTTAGCTATTTGAGTACACAGACTCTGTCCTTGGAAAAGCATGCACAGCTCCCATTAACTTCAATGGTAATGATACCTTCTTCAGACTACAAAGTTGGACTCTATACCACATCTTATTTTTCTTTCAGTCCTCTTCACAAGAGGACTGGAGACTGATTGTTGGTTATTTCCACTAATTGTTTCCAATGTTCGCAGAGTGCACTTTACCAGGAGTGCACGTTAATGCCAAAAAAAAAAAAAAAAAAATCCAGTCTGAGTTCAAACACTCAATCACACTGAGTGAAAATATTTGAGACAAGTGAGAATGGGAAAAATGCCAGTGAACTTATTGAGGAAAAATCCAGTGCACGCAGGAGATGATATGTACATATACTCAATGAGACGTGCACATATATGTAACGTTTGAATGTTTCATGAGATTATGCCAAAATTATAACTTTTTTTACAATTGGTTAGAAATGTAAGACATTAAAGTGTTTTATCTTCCATCTCTCTTTTTAAAACATCATGCCAGTCACAAATAATTTAATCTGTATATTCCCTTGGCAGACTACAGACATGGACTGGATAGTAAGGAAGATCTGTGATCTGTTCACCAAGACTACTTGCTAGTCACATTTTCTTTTTGGTTGCTCACGTTATGTTAGCTGATAATGTTCTCCTCTCTGATTGTTTGACTAAAAAGTCAAAGTGGAAAGAACACAATAGATAGTAAACCATGGATAATTAATCTTTCAGATTATTTTTCAGAGTATAATAATTACTAGGATGATGTACTCTATTTTCAGGAGTCAGAAAGAATAGCAATTTTGTGCTCATGTTTGCGCTATTTAACAGGTTCACATATATAAGCATTTTAACAGGAGAAGCTCTTATGTTGTGCAAGAAGACCATTTTATATCAAAATACATTCAAAAGCAACTGTGGCTTTTGAGTGTTGCAATTTTTTGTGTTAGTGAAAACAGGAGCTTGGCCATCCTCAGACATCTGCAGGCAACCTGCTTGACCAGCTTGATGTCCTTTAATGACCAGGTGGCTGTTACGATCCAGTTTAGGCACAGAAGAGCAGAGGAAACTAAGTCTCTGTGTATAAATCAGAAGGAACTTAGAAGGTTCAAAATATTCCTAAAANCTGGAGCAGTTTGGCTGGAATGCGGCGGCCCGTCCTCCGAGATGCAGGCGCGGTGCCCGGTCGCTGCAGCCAAAGCTCTGGGTGCCCTCACCACAGGACGCGGGAGTGGGGTAGGGGTTCCACAACTCACTCGTGACTTCGGTCCTGGGGTGCAGAATCGGGGGATTCTCCCCAGGCGAGGCGGCGTGGGCTCCCGGAGGCCTCAGGATGTCTCGCAGCAGGCGATGGTGGTGGTGGCGGGGGGGGGAGGCAAAGGTCAGGGATTCTGTCCCTCGCTTTCCCCTCCACGCTTTGCAGCAGTTTCGCCTTCCTTTTTATGGGCCTCAAGGCGGGCTACCCACGGTCCATACCACACGTAGTTTCCAGGTGTTCAAGACCGATTATGATAAGCAGATATAGTGACAAAGCACTTTCTTGTGAAGTCTTTCAGGTATTGAGCAGTCATAATGATGAAGCACTTTTGAAGCCCCTCAGGCACTGAGCGGTCATAATGATGAAGCACATTTTGGAGCCTTTTTCTTCTTATTCTTACACTCTTACAGTGGCCCACCTAGTGGATGAGCGAAAGGCTTGGGTATAGTCTACCTGGACTTCAGCTAGGCCTTCAATGCTGCCACCAAAGCATTCTCCTGGGAAAGCTGGCAGACCATGGCTTCAGCAGGTGCACTCTTGGCTGAGTTGAGGACTGGCTGGATGGCGGGCCCAGGGAGTGGTGGGGAATGGAGTTACCTCCAGCTGGTGGCCGGTCACCAGTAGTGTTCTCCAGGGGTCAGTACTGGGGACAGCCATATTTAATGTCTTTATCAACAGCCTGGATGAGGGAATCAGGTGCACTCTCAGTGAGTTCACAGGTGACACTAAGCTGGGGAGAAGAGTTGATCTGCTGGAGGGCAGGAAGAGTCTGCAGAGGGATCTGGACAGGCTGAATTGATGAACAGAGGCCAATTGTATGAGGTTCAACAAGGCAAAGGACTGAGTCCTGCCCTTGGGTCACAAAAACCCCATGCAGAGCTACAGGCTTGGGGCAGACTGGCTGGAAAACTGCCTGGCGGAAAAGGATCTGGGGGTGCTGGTTGACAGCGGCTGAACATGAGCCAGCTGTGCCCAGATGGCCAAGGGCAGCCTGGCTTTTATCAGCAATAGTGTGGTCAGCAGGACCAGGGCAGTGACTGACCCCTGTACTGGGCACTGGTGAGGCCATATCTAGAGTCTTGTTTTAAGTTTTGGGCCGCTCGAGAAAGACATTGAGGTGCTGGAGCAAGTCCAGACAAGTGCAGTGGAGCTGGGGAAGAGTCTTAAGCACAAGTGTGAT
>VZRJ01013909.1:139964-158465 GCA_013397565.1 Ptilonorhynchus violaceus
CTACCTCCCTGACTGACAGGGTGCCAGGTTGTATTCTGACTCTGTCAGTGGTTTCCTTTTTTTTGTACTATTGCATTTATTTTATTTTCTCTTATTAAATTGAATTTCTGACTTGCAGTCTCTCGCTGGTTTGCTTCTAAACCCTCACAATGACATAGCCTGAGTTTGTGCCAGGGGAGGTTCAGTTTGGACATTGAGGAAGAATTTCTTCACAGAAAGGGTGGTTTAGCATTGGGATGGACTGCCCAGAGAGGTGGTAGAGTCACCACCCCAGTAGCATTCAAGAAACAAATGGATGTGGCACTATGTGTTATGGTTTGGTTGATATGGTGGTGTTTGGTCCAAGGTTGGACTCAATGATCTTAGAGGTCTTTTCCAACCTTAATGATTCTATGATTCTATGACCTTCAACCCTTTCAACCCAATTGTTCAGTCTTTTAATTTGTAATTCAGCCTCAGTACTATTACAAAGAACTTTTTGCAAATCATCTTGAAGTGTCACTAACTGCTGATTTTGATTAAATTGCATATTACTGCCATCACTATTGATATTAGTATTATTTGTACTATAATCCAGAAAGCATAACTCAGAAATGGATCTGTTGTTTATCTATGTAGTTGATTAAGTGTGCTTTTCAATGCAGTGTCATTCTCTTACCCTTTTTGGAGGCATTTTCACCCTCTCAGAAAAGGTCATCCAAGGTAAATATTGTCACTGACACTTGGCTTGCCGTTACTAAAATGGCTAGGTTATACAGCTATATAACAAGGGCTGTTTATTTACATTTTATTTTTAGAAGAAATGGCAATTGGCATTAAACAACAGGAGCTATGGTAACAAGCCTATTGCAGTTAGAGAGACTGCAGATACCAGCATCCACTGTACATTGGAACCCATAAGACTTCATAGCTACTCTTTGTTATTTGGCAACACATATTCTCAGAGATAATCCATTCTCAGCCCAAAGAAAAGAGAGATGGTGATGTGATAGGTTTTTCTGTGTTTGGGGTTTTTTTTTAAAGTTTTTCTATTGTCCAAATAGAAACCCTACATTCTAGCTGAAAAGACCCCATAACACATCTAAGCTGGCATTGTTTTTATTATCTCTGTATGTCACCATTTAAATCATGAAAATATTCATCTCCTCTTCCCTCCTCTTGAAAACAAATCTCAGAGAAAATACTGACAAATGATATTTTAATTTGTTTGACCTCTAAAGTGATTAAATAATTATGAAACCTCTTAGCTTTAACAACTGGTTGAAGTACTTCATATTCTTTCCTCAAACAGTAGCAGTTTCCAGCTAGTAGCAGTGTGATTGATTTTTCCATATCAGATACATTGTTATGGTCTATTGCTTCCATAGCAAACCTATAACATCTGTCTTCCAACTCAGGATGCAGTCCTGCACTACTCAGTGATACTTTATGCAACCACATCCTTCCATTACAAGTATGAGTGGATTAATATTGATTTTTCCCTCTTGTCCAAGATGGAAGGTCCATTTTAACAGCAATAAATTACACAGCTGAGACATGAGGACATGGTTGGTGCTCCTTGGTCTTCATGCCACAGATTATTACTTTGCCTTCAAACCAATTTCTATGTTTTTAACCCATTACAAGGCTGAAATTGAAAGTTGTCCCCACTTTTAAATACCTGTTTGGGTTATGTTGGCAATAAAAATTCACAGTCCCTGGTTCTAGTAACAGGTCTTAACTCTAATCACAAGTTCGTAAGAGTCATCTTCCAAAGCCTGCACACAGGCAGTCTTGGAAATAAAACACCAAAGAACAGCACTAGTGGAGGAATGCCAAGCAGTGAGAATAGACCACTTGCTCAGAAAGAAAGTCTAATGAGGGCAATTACAGAGTGGTTAACAAGGCAGTACTGAGTAGCAGAAGCAGCACTGTTGGAAGTGTGAGGATGCACTGAATCAATGACACACCTTTTATGAATGCCATGCATGATATTGCTGTCAAAGCCCTCTAGAGTGCTGAAACTTTTCACAGGTTCCTTTTCCAGCCTTACTCTGTTGATGAAAGGACACTTAAAATACATTATCAGATCTAGAACTTGCAGTGTGGAACAAATCTGCAGGAAATTAATTGTTAAGTATAAACAATTTACAGCTACTGCTGATATCACTTGAAATGCCAGATTCCTCATGGTGTTCTGCAGTTGTGCTGCTGTGGTACCGGCTGGTCACTCTTGTTCTTCTAGGCAATCTTTCATTAATATGAGTTTTATTTTGCTGTGTTTTTCCGGTTCCTTTGAAGTATTTTTGCAGCAGGAAAGACATTTTTGATATGTTGTTAACAGATACAGGCCTTTTAGTCTGACAGAGACATGCATGTAAAGCTTGAAATAGTAATATATGGGGCTAAATATAGGTGTGGAAGGGAGAAAATCTGCCCAGGAAAGGATGCAACTGCAGGGATGTCATAATAACCAATTGCAAATACAAGGTCCCTGAGAGAAAAGGAGCTGCAGAGCCAGTGGCTCCCTATGGCCCTGGGCTGCCACAGGTGTGGCACTTGTGGGTGCTCAGTGCTCCTGGGGACATCATCTTTTCCCTAACAGGCAGCTCACCATGGGCCTGGGGTGACTATTCCCTTCTCTCTCCTGCTCAGGTAGCAGTTTCAGCAGTTTGCTGTAGTCCAGCTAGCATTTGCACAGGTATTCTTGTCCTATAATAGTTTTTCTGACCCAGTAGCCTATTTATAAATATGTTGAGAAGATGTGTAGTTGCATTTCTAGAGGAGATGAAGGTTAGAGGAGTTGAAGATGTTATTGATTTTGTTAGTTAATAGAAAGTATTTAAAAAGGGATAAAAATGGTTAAACTCTAGAAACAAAATCCTAGCCAAATTATTTCCACTGTAAAATGTACTTTTGCTTTGTCTATTGGACTCCTTTTTTTTTTTTTAAGCACGTACCAACTTCTCTATTAAACACCAATTGCATGTGGTCTGCACAAAAATCAACCATAGCTAGATCATAGCTTTCCTCACACTTCAAGTTGTGCTGATGGTTAAGCACTTCTGCATCTGTTTATGCCAAATTTTTTCTGATAGTATTTACTATTTGCAAGTATTAACTATAGAATAACTTGGCCAAGTATTTCTTAATAGATCAAAATTCTCTGAGATAAAATAGTGATAGAAACAGCAGAAAAAAGTACTTTTAGAGAACTACGTCTGTAACTTGGAAAGGTGTTCTCATCACAAATCATTGGCTAGAGCTGATAAATATCAGCTAGAAATGTCTCTAGTGAAATATGAACAACCTTTATTCAAAACACAGACTGGAAAGGTATATTAAAAATATTTTCAAATGTATATTCAAAGCATATCTGTTAGGAAAAAACCTGTCCACAAGCATGAGATGAGGATAGATTTGTCCAAAAATAGGACCTCTAATATTCTTAGGGGGAAAAAAAAAGAAACTAAACTGTATGCTAAGTCCTGCTAAAGTACTATAATAACTAAAGAAACATTGATCTTTTGGCAATTTTAAGTGTTGCAAGAGCCTTGTCTAAGCATGCAGAAGCTTTTCTGAAGACAGTTCTGAAGCTTTATGTTTTCTCGAAGATTTTCTAAGCAGTTAGAAACCTTTGCATTAACTGGAGAGAAAAATGCTTTTGGAGTAGGCTCAGCAAAATGTGTGCATGGGGTTGGAATATCCCACATCAGTTATCTTTGAATTCACTGATAGATGGGAAAAGGAAGGAGTAAATGAAGGGAAATTACCACCAACATGAAGCGACCATGCATTTCTTATTTTGTTTTGGTGAATATGGTAGTTGAAATGTTTTGTAAACAATATCACTCTATATAAAGCTGCTATAGTTTGAACACTACTAATGTGGTAAAGGTTTAAATTACACTCCTAAGCAAGCAAATTGTATAACACGTTTTGATGTGTTTAGACTCTGATTTTATTCACAAATTATTTGCAAATGAGTTCTTTCATCATTTTCTATTTGGAATTTTTTGACAGTTTTATGTGAAGAAACTTCATTCATTGTATCTCATGCAGATTTTTGACATGGAGCAACTATTTGTATATTCGTATTTGTCCTGTGATATGCATACTGCACATGTAGCTACCCTTATATCCTAGTGTGGTCTTCTGAGCTACCTAGGGACATAAGTGCCTTCTCTTTTCTCAGGAGAAGGCTAAAGATATTTTTTTCTTTGTTATTCTTGCTTTTTTTTGAAATAAATTTATTATCACAGAGCCTGAGTGTTTTGTCCTCATGGCAAAGTGTTAACAGCTGTTATTTGTGCCAAAGTAATTCAAATGAGACCTTTAAAAAATTATTATTTTCTCATTTTCAGTGGAAAAAAAGACTTCTGGTATACTAATGTACCAAAGATTTAAAAATATCTTGATGACTGACAGGAGAGAAATGTTCATCAAGAAACAAAGATTGGGTTACTATGTTTCTCGACAAATGTAGTTTGTACAAGGACAGGTTTTAGGGGAAGAGTCATTTTTGGTTAGGCCTATTGATGTACTTAGGAAAATACATGAGATTTGCGGTTGTGCTGGTTTGACTGTAAACCAGCAGGGGAAATTAACCCCACACAAAATACCTCGAGAGATTTTAGATCAAAATTACAATTTTAATAAAAAATGTTAAAATAAATGCAGTAATACAGAAACACCGGCTTAAACAAACCAACAGAGTCACAGTACAACCTGACACCCTGTTGACCAGGGTGGTAGCTGTGCAGTCCAGTTAGGCACTGGTCCTGCAGAAAGACCTGGTAGTCCAGTCCCAGTAGTGAAGTGGAGTAGCTGAGTCCAATTCCGAGGAGTGGAGTGTAGTGGAGTTAAGGTGCTTTCTCCCATCCTAAACCGTTGTTTTATGCTGTGTTTCTTGGCTGGCACCTCCCCCAGGGGCGGGGACTTTCACAATGGAAGAGGCTCTTCCCCATGTTCTATTGGTTGCTTCAGTAATGAGCTTGGGTGAGATGATCCCCAGGGTCCTCCGATGATCCAGGGTCGCTCTATTAGTCAAGCTGGGTGGTGCTAATGCGCCATTAGCTGAGACCAGATAATCAGGATGGGTGGTGCTTGCTGTCAGCCGGAGTGCTTATCTCAGTTGAGATAAGGAGTCCCAGGTGTGTGATTATGAAATTTATCCAGCTTTTGTGGGTGGTAATAGAATATATGACTAACCTAGGACAGTGCTACAAGAAAATCTTTCCTATGTCATAATTATAGCATAATTTTAATAGGTAACTTGATGATTTCCTTATGAAAGAATGATTGGAGCTAATAGTTTCTTGGAGGGGTGAAAAAGGCCTCCACTCTTTTTCCTCCAGGAGTATTTAGTTGTTTTCCCTAGAAATGCAGTGAGTATTTCCTTCATGGTAATACCATAGTGGGATTTGGTATTTGATTAGTATGAAAAATTATTTCAGAAAACGAGTCCTATTTGAAAAGGCATTTGTGATGCTTTAAAATACTATTAAACAATTCTTAAGAAGACAGTATATATTATCCTATTAGATTATACTTTTCCTTAGCGTTACTAAACACTTTACTTATTACTTTATCATGTTATGTAAACTGTCAATATTCATAACTAAAATCTTAACTGAGAAAGAGTGACACTTGATAGAAACTGATTTCTCTCCGTAATCATAGATTCAAAATACATCCAGCTATTTTTATTGTCATAATTGGTTTTAAAATATTTAAAGCATTAGAACATGAGATACAGTATTACAGTTTTATGAGTCTCATTAGAGCCTTCAGTCAATGACAACAACAAGGCTGGGGGGCATGAGATGCATGCTGTTGCTAGAGGGCAATGCAGAGACTCAGTGTTGTGAGGCAGATGTAATCTTACCAGGTTTTGAAGACGAGTAATGTTTGTTATTTCTAGCCAGAGGAAGAATGAAGGCTGTGTGACTCCAACCTCCTTCGAATTCTTATCCTTGCACATCAGCTAAAGTCAACCCAAAACCCTTCCTGCAAACCTGCTGCTGGCAAAGGGGTCCAGGTCCCTTGTGGTTTCTGCAGAGTGATGTGTTTGGCCTGGATACCAAGAGCTGATCTCCTCCAGAAGCTCCTCCGTGGTCCTTTGCAAGCTCCAGCCTTAGTGTGCTGCCACCCAAAACAAGGGTTAGTCAGGACATTTTTATTGCCTCAAATTATTTTCAAACTCTACAAACAGAGGTGAAAATGAGGGGTTTTCATATTCATAGACTCAAAGCCATTTTCCTTCTAGTCATGGAAGAATAGTAAAGGAGTTATTATAAAATCAGTTCTGCCCTGTGTGTAGAAGTTCTGAAACACAGTTTGTTATTCCTTGAATAAAGTAATTGTTTTAGAAAAGTATATTTCATATCTGTTTGTACAGAAAACAAAGGCAAATTGGAATATAGCCTTATACATCCTTACTAATATAGCTTGAAGTGTGTTCTTTCACAATAGGATTAAGATTGCAAGCAATCTGCTGAACTGTTACACAAAAACTACTGTAAATAAGGATTCCTTCTTCCTATGTATTACAAAACAAACCTTAAATATATTATCAAATACTACTTATTCTAAGATTACAGTATGTGTGCTGTGTTCCAGGGAAATCTCAGCACAGAGTAGAAAAGACCTGAAAGAGTCCAATGATCTCTAAACTCGCTTCTCATAATAACTTGCTTTTGCCCTAAGGCAGAAGCTTCAGAAAGAACCGAATAGATTCATTACTTAAAAAAACTTTGAGACAGTGTAAGAACCTGGAGTGGTATTTCATGGAATAAAAAAAACTGTGGCAGATTTCATACCATGTATAGGCTCCCAAAAGACAAACACCATTTCCTAAAAGGGAATATATCTACAAAGACAGATGTTATAAATACATGACTCATATCAATTCAGTAGTGTTCCCTAAAATGACCTTGCAAATCAGAGAAGACAGGTTCAGTATTCCTTTGGGGAAGCACTGAATGTGCCTACATGAGTTTTTAGTTTTCATTAGCAGTGTGCTTTCGAAGCAAATCTCCAGGTTGTCTCTATTTACAGCATTTGGTTCATAGTACAAAAACATCAGCATGCTCAGTATGGTTTTCTTTTAGGTGAAACTAAAATGAAATACACTTGGAAAAGCCACTTCATGCATCCCAGCCACAGCCCAGGAGAAATAGTCCCCAAAAGAAAAACAAAAAGAAAAGAGCAAACAACCCTCCCTGAAATGCGTGTTGTGTGTGTTTCAGGTTCTTGCCATCAGTTGCAGCCCCACAGAGCTGTTTGGCTGCCCTGAGTGCTCAGGCAGACCCAGCCAAAGTTGCTGTGGATTGCTGTTGGGGATATATACTGCAGCAAGAGTGTATCACTCAAAAGAACACATCCTGGGGAATATTACACTTTACAGTGAAGAAGTTCTCATATTAGGGGGGAAAACACAGCAGAAGAATTTTTTTTTTTGGAGAATATTAAAGCTATAGGTAGCAGTCAACGGACCGTCCAGTAAGATTACTGTGCCTCCTTAATAGAACTGCTTGTTCACAGCAGTAAAAATTTTTCTACTGTCTCAAAAACCTGTATAACTTTGAGTTGGCGTATTAATGACTTCTGAATCTATCTATGTGTGCACATTTTTCTTATATTTTTTGAGGTTTTTCTTTGTGAAAGGGTGAGTTAATTTTTTCTTTAATCAAGACAAATGAGAATAAATTGTTGGCTAAAATATTTTCTGTAGTTGCTAAAATTAAGATTGAGCTGCAAGTATCTATGTGATACAGAAATGTGTATGGATTTGTGTGGGTAGAAAGGAGTTGTGTATTCTCCCACACTCTTGTATAGAAGGACTTTTCTAGAGAAAGCCAAGTACCTTAAAGGACTTTACTGAAAAAACTAGAAGTAAATGTGAACATATCTATCGGGTTTGCCAGATTCTGGACTATGCCCCACTGGGCATGAAACAAGACAGCAAGAAAGAGAAGAACTGCAATTATAAGGAAAAAGCAGATTTTTTTTTTTTAATGACTACCTTTGTGCTGTAGGATTCATGGTGAAATCCTTGGACTGTGTTCAATTCTCTGCTGCTTTTAAAGGAGACAGGCTGTTTATTCTGATAGTCTGAATAAGTTCATGGTCCATCATACTAGGTGGCGTTCCCATGTATGGTCATATCATCGAATCATAGAATGATTTGGGTTGAAATGGAATTTTAAAATCATAGTTCCAACTCCCCACCATGGGCAGGGACTCCTTCCGCTAGACCAGACCCCCATCCAACCTGGCCTTGAACACTTCCAGGGATGGGGCATCCACAGCTTCTCTGGGCAACCTATGCCAGTGCCTCACCATCTCCATGGGAAAGAATTTCTTCTTAATATCTAATCTAAACCTACTACCTCTAGATGAGAGACGTTTAGAGATGTTTTCCCTTGTGCCCTTGGATGAAGTCCATCCCCAGCTTTCCTGTAGGCCTTTCTAGAGGGCTGCAATAAGGTCTCCTTGGAGCCTTCTCCTCTCCAGGCTGAACAACCCCAACTCTCTCAGACTGCCTTCACAAAGGACATGATGCCAAAGTACATCCACTTTCCTACACACTTGAAATAGTTCAACTAGAAGCACTCTTTGATGGCTTTAAACATCTCTCTTTGCCACCTGGCAAAACTACTTTACTGTCTAATCTTGTTGGGAATAGGCATAGGTACAACAAGATTATCATATCATTTCTGCTGGAGTGGGATGTTTAACCAATTCCTGGTTATTGAAGTCAACAAGGTTAATTATAATCATCATATGGTGCAGCAGCTCTGAGTTTAAACTAGTGTTTTTCTGTCGTCTGGGAATGGCTGGTAACTACAACAAAGAGGAATTAAACTGAAAGAGGCAGGAGTTGGTGAATTATACCACATGCAGTTATATATTGTCACACATAAGATGGGGGAAAACTACTGAAGAAGAAGACAAATCCAGGGTGAATATAAGTGAGGCATGATGGCTTAAATACTGTGAAATTTTATATAAGCATCCAGACTCATCAGAAACACTGTCAGGCAATGGTCATCACTGCTAGGAATCATTTGGCCTAACAGGGTCCTTTGGGGGATCACTAATTTATAATAAATTCCTGACTAGTCTAGCTCTGCCAAAGTGAGGTGGTACATTCTGCATTTTCTGAACCTAGAAAACTCACCATGGCTTCTTCTGGAGCACTTTAAATGCTGTGGTACATTGAGGTGCAGTGTATAACAACAGAGTACAACAAACTCCAAAACAATTCCACAAACACAATCATAACAAAGCAGGGCACTATTTTCATAAGATACTTGACTAAAGTGATGTTGTTGTTGACACTGGTGATACCTTTTCCTCGTATAGTACAAATTATTTGCATTGAGATTTTACTTAGTCTGCCTGCTTCTACTGTCAACGACACATCCTAACTAAAGAAGAATCATAGAGAGGAGACATTGTTTTGATTTTTAGGTTTTTTTAACTCTTTGAACTTCACTGGTGGTTTTATATAACAGAAAGAATTCTGCCAGTTTTTTGTTTGTTTGCTTGTTCCATACTGTAGTCATTAGAGCAAATATCTTGGCTCAAGTTAAATAAAACATTTAATTGTTATCTTTGGCAGATGGATTTGCTTGATAGTAGACTAAATTTGAGGCCCTGTGCTCAGAGTTCAGAGGTCATGTGAGAATTTGTTATGCTTTCTGGTTAACTCAACAAAACAAATGAATCTGGTGAAATTCTCATGAAGTGTTTATTTTTTAATGTTTCTATAATATACAATAAATTATAATTTATGAGGTGTAATTGAAGGAAAGTCTAGAGGAAGTTGTATATAAGATTAGGGAATTATTAAATCAATTTTACTGTGTTTTCAAAACTTAAAATATTTTAAAGTTACAATAAATTGTTTGAGAGTGCTATCAACCTGCAAATTTTAATAATTTAATAAATATTCTGCTGAAAAGTGGGGCATATGGCCAAATCCCAGAGTGGTTTGTGCACAGAGTATCATAATAGTAATGTAATATTTTGTCTTTACCTAGACAGTAGAAGAGTGATATATTCTTATCCATAACATGTGGTGATTGGTCATTAGTTTTAATGAACTGCATCTAAGAACTTGCAGGATTTAGGAGCACAGTTGGCATCCCCCTCCTTTTTCCCCATCTGTTGCAGGCTGTTAGATACTGCTGTTGAATACAAGGAGGGAGCATCACTTATTATCTCTCTTGAAGCGTGTTGACCTTTTAGGCTCTTGGTAAAGCGACTGCAATGTCAATATACATCTTATGGGAGACTGAAAGTAATTATTCATCTCTCAGTGCTAGTCCAGAAGAAAACAAATAGGAAAAATGTGAATTTACTTCTTGTGAAGGGAGAAGGGACTGAACAGAATGGGAAAGCAGCCACTGCAATTAGTGTGTTGTGTGTGTGCTCCTTACTCTTTTTTAAATTATTATTACAATTTTTTAATCATAACTATGATTGGGAATCAGTGCCATGAAAATTATCTGCAGGAATTTTTTTGCACATGGCCTTGGCAAACTCTATGCTGACAGTAGAATATAATATAGTGAAAGATCTGAGACCTTCTCCAACAGTAGCTGCTCAGCACTGGGTGGTGGGAGCAGGGCAGTGAAAGAGACTCAGTGCAGGACTCTTTCTGGATCTTAATAAGGAAGGTCCAATAACAAATGCCATAATAAGATAACTGTTTTAATTAGAAGAGTAATATAGATACCCAGCAAATCTTAAGTCCCTTCAGTTGTTGAACACCCGGAATTTGTGCAGCATCAGTTGGAGCCTGGATAGATTTTCACACATCGCACTGTCCAGAGCTAATCCTGTCCATGATGAGCAGCTCTCCCTGTCAGTCATATAAATTCTTCAAAGAAAACAACTCTGTTCTTATGAGAACTTCTTGCTGCCCTTTTAGGTACAGGCAAGGCCACAAAGGTGGTCCAATCAACAGTGGAAGTTGCCTACAAGCTTCTCTCTTGCAATGTTTAGGCTTAGTTTATGTGGCAGCCAAGCAACCTGTGCTGCACAGTACAGTCCTGAAGGCCTCATACTATGTATAGCTCAGTAGAGCACAGTTCAGTACAGTTCTGTGCTCCCTTAGGTTCACTGGTATGTGCATCACTAGTTCCTAAATGTGCAACACTGTCCCATAAGGATCAATAGAGTAGCTATCCAACATTGAAACAACTGAGTGCAGAGTTGTATATAGTGCGACATCTGCATTTATTAACAATATAGCACCTAGAAATCATAATTTATTTTTGTTATTAATTTATGATAAATATTTAAATAATACACTGTGGGTTTTTTCTGGAAATTTAAGTAACTAAATTTAAAATAAAAAGAAATCCCTCCATTTTTTCTACTTCTCCCATGCTAGAAAGGCCCTACAGATGAGATGGATGAATTTTCATTCAATTTGCAGTGACTTAATAGAGGGAAGGGTTGTATGATAGCTGACAATCTATACAGATTGTTTGCATCTTATACAAATGCAGTTCCAAAATCTATTGAAAGGATATGCACGTGTGCATTAATTTATCCATTTATGGCAAAGGGAGAATCTGTTTTCTTTCAGATTATGCTTATCTCATGTGAAAGGAATCCTCATTTATCAGTGGATAAGACGATGTATCAGGTGATTGTTTCTACCTTTGAAGCATTTTCATTTTTTGACTATATATATATATACATGTATATGCACACACTTCAGCTACATTTTGACTTAATGAAGAGCTTAATAAAAATCCGCATTCATAGCTTCTGTGTAGTCAGATAAATTAGTTAATGCACAAACTGAGCTCTTATGTATTATGCAAAAGATTAGTTCTAAGATTTGCATAATGTACTACAAATGACCTACTGTTTCAAACAGTAGCAGCTTGGTTAAAAGTGGGTTGAAAGTTGAAGTGACGTCAATAAAGTAATTACTCCTAGCTTGGCACATCTCATTCATTGTCAAAAGTTCAAGTCCCTGTAGTGCTGAGAGAACAGCTGAAAGACATTGAAGGCAGGTTAAAGCAAAAATAATACAACAATAGTCAGCAGGAAGGGTAGAGAATGATCAGTGTGATTGGGATAGAAGGGATTCTTAGCTCTTCAGCATCTTATCCAGAATCCCATTAAAATGAAAAGCAGTCCCTGTGCCTCCTTAAAGGGTGTTATTACTCTGAACCACAAACTGCAGATCTGAGTTATGAGATTGTACTAATTCAGATCTGACCACACTATGAACTAAACCTTAAATCAGTGCAATTCCTGAGAACGGGGGAAGTACTCTATTCTTATAAATCTTGAAGTAATTACATAGTTGGTTTGCTGCATGAGAAACAGCAAGTGTCTGAATTTACATAACGAATTTGATCATATCAGGGGTTGGCACAGAGAATGGAGTGACGATATGAAACTGATGGACTCCAGTCAGTCCTTGGTTTGGTTTCTTACATGGTCAAAGACTTTACTTATTCTTTCCTCAAATGCCGTGTAGGAAAAGCTTTTGTGCAAATAGTCTCACAAAATTTTGTCTTGCTATGGCAAACAGCTTACAAGCACAAGTCCATGGCACTAACACTACTGAATATGGATTTTCTGAATCAGCATTAGTAAAAAAAATATTATTCTCTAGCTATGTCTTATACAGGCAACCTATACTGAAGGCATTTCAGTTCCTCTGCAGTCCTGGAGGCCAAGAAACCTCTTGAATTTGTGCTATTAAAAGACCTTCTTAACTTGCTGTCAAAGAAAGAATTAAATGGACATTAGAATTGTTAACTTCAGATTGACTGAGGCATGTGAACAGATCAATTACAAGAGATACTAACACTGATTTTGCAAGGGCTTCTCTCTGTCAGATGCTGGAAGGAGCAGAAAGACATTTTGTGTTCTATGTTGGCCAGGTGGACAGGTACCTAAATTCATTTACTGTAATTTTAATCTAATTTTTAAGAGGATTTTTAATAAAATTTAAAAGAAATCAATCAACACACAAAGTATTGTCACTTTACTTGTTTTGTTCTTATTGAAGAAATTAAAAAAAAAGCTGGAAACAGTTTTTTACAGTAAGGGCAAGAAAACAGTTTTTTTATATTACGGGCAAAAATTTTTGACCAAGACATCTTAAATTATAGTTTTCTCAGGGTAGAATAAGGTCTAATCCACTCTTGTACTATAAAAATGTGAGCTGCAGAAGCTGACTTTCAGTGTTGCCAATTTGTGCCGCTTGTTAGTATGGCCCTTGTAATGTCTGACTGTTCCAGTGAAGCATCAGGCACCAATGCTGTGTGAAAACATTAGCAAAAGAAATTAATAGGCCTTCAGGTTACAGAAAAGAAGCTTTAAAAACCAGACATATTTGAAGAACTGAATATAAAAGTAATTTTTGTGTCTGGGGGCAGAAAGAATGGTTGACCAGCAGCTGAGAGAGGGTGCATTACAGCTTCCAGAGGAAATGGCTGCCTTGGGGTGTCCGTGGTCACTGGGCCATGGTCACATGGGACACAGTGTCCTGTCCTTTGCTCCTACCAGCACTCACAATGTGCCGTGTGTTTCTACTGTCAACAGGACTTTGGGACGCCTTGAATTTTTAAGGCCCTGTACATCCTCCAGAACGGGAGCTGCACCCTGGCATGACCACCCAGGGATGGTGAATGTATCAACCTGTGTGCTCCATTCAATACTAGCACTTGTTCCTACTCTGACTTCTGCTATTCTTCCTATTTCTTACACAGTGCTGCTCAAATGTTTGATTTTTAAATAAAAAACCCATGTTGCTCAAGAACAAACTGGAGAGTGAGAACCCCTTCCTTTCCGTAACACATACAGGTATAGCAGGTAGAATAAATGGAGCAGCTGCTTTCAGTGCTGAGATACCTGGATTTTGCTCCAGCCACTCCATAAGGTGGAAGATCACCTGCTTGAATGTCTGGTTAAAACCTTTTGGGAAAAAGAAGCAAGAAATTGAAAATTGTATACCTCATGCAAAAATTATATAATTTCAATGCTTTGCTTATCGTGAGGGAGTAGTAAGAAAGCAAGTAGGGTGTCTCATTATGGTAACTGTTTTCAGAGACTTGGTAACAGCCACAGGCAGAGTGGATTGAAGTCAGGTCATTTTTATGAATAAGATAATGTCTCATTGTTTCACTAGGAAGCAGTGTTTGCAGCCATCTTTATGACAGGCAGTGTTCTGTCTTAATTAGTAATATCATTTCTACTTCACCTAAAATAGCTGAAGGGTTCTCCTGGGATCTATTCTTGGATGCAATTTTGTTTAATCTTATTATTAATGGTAATAATTTTTTTTCTTGCTTGGATTATCATCTGTATGCCAATGATTCTATTATTTAAACAAATAATTATTACACATTACAATTCCATTTACTGCATGACAATAACAAATCATAGTTACAGCTCATTCAAAGTAAATTAGTTCTAAAACACTAATAAAATTAATTGCAAGATGCATGATTGAAAAATAGAACCAGTTAAAACAGGAGCTCTTTATCATGGTCTTTGATAGTGTGTTACTTACTGGAATAAAGCTACCAGCCTTAAATATCTTGGTGCTTGTTAGCAAACAAAGAGTAATTGAAACTTGGTTGCTAAGAAACATTATTTCTCATTGTTGACAATCATGATTTTCTTTGATTGCTGCTTCTATTGTTGTTCATTACACAAGCTAAATGTTTTTGTATAACACTGTGAAAACATGTTTTGGATTCCAGTTGTTCTATGTGATACCACTGGGTCTGTTTAGAAAGCTTCCAACAGGGTGGCGTGCTCTTGGAATATTCGTGGTGTCGGATTTTCTGTGGTGGATGTAAATTTTTGGAACGCCAAAGATACATGAATGGAAGCTGTAATTGCAGTTCAAGGTTAGCAATGCTAGTGTTCTCTCATACACTTCAGGTGGAAAAATTTGTAGCAATACTTTCTTGATGTCTAAATGTCTTAGCAGCATTAGATACATTTTTCAGATGCTAACACTGGCTTTTGGGGAAGCAATTTCAGTAATCTGAAAAGCTTTGTATTAAAAGATTTTTAAGGTGCACAGAAGTGGCTTTAGTTCCCCTCAAACCATTAATCAAAGTCCACAAAAAATACAGCCACATTTGTAGCTGGAAAAGTATTCTTTGGCAAAAGTCAGAGCTCTTTGGTTGCTGATGCAGGCAGCCAGCTACAGTTTTTTTCCCAAGGAACTTGTTTGATCAAATCATGTAGCTGGCAGATTCTATTCCAAATTTTTTTGCGATTAATGCAAGAGATGAAAATACTAAAAGACTCACACACACTAGTTGACTATTTTGACCCGTTAATTTGGAAACTTTTGGTTTAGGTCAAAAGTCTGCCCTGTGAAAATTACTTAAAAATTCAAATGGGGAAAATTAAAAAAAAAACCAATTTAAAGATTTTCAATTTTTTAAGGTTTTGGGGTTTTTTTTAGGTTTAAATGTATACATTGTATAAATTAAATGTATATGTTTTATAAATTAAATGTAATGCATGCATATTCTAATTCTGAGAGAAAATATTAGGAAAAGAGGAAGGACTTGGAATAAAGACTTGCACTATGAACTAGAAGAGTCAGTGAAGATTTTTCTTTCTCCAGGAGATGCATGATTTTCTTTGTAGAGTGCTGTGTCATATCCCTTTTCTCTTGTCTGCTGAGGTGCCTTTTAGCTATTAACTTCTTCAGAGTGGCTGAGTCTTGCTTATATCTCTAAGAGCAAAGAGTCCACAAGTGCAGGAAGTACACACTTCAACAATTTACATGACAGGATTGGTTTACAGAGCAATTTAGAGTATAAATTTTCAGACTGGGAATGTATGCTTTGGAGAGATGCCAGCTGCAGTTTAAGGAGGAAGGAGGTATTACCAATTTTGTTTTGACTACAGGTTTTTTAAGATCAGGAGTTATAACCCCGTGTCTGTGAAGTACACTGAAAAATTAGGTCGGAGCCCACCTGGTGCTACAGAGCACAGCGGTTCCATACATCAGTCCTTGTGATGTAAAGAAAACATACATCATAAGAGAGCAGCTTCTGCCAGAAAGAGGAATGAAATTTGTGTCTGTATGTGTGTGTGTGCGGATGGGCCTGATTATTGGTTTCACATGGAAACTCATTGTGGCATAGAGTGTTGTGGTGTCAGTTTTAGTCCTCTAAAGACTGAGTTTCCATGCTGAAAAGTTTGAGGTTGAACTCTTTCATGTAATTTTCAAGTGTTGAGATATTTTTTCACTTTGAACTCTTTAAAAGAATTTCCATGTTTTGAGATATTTTTTCACATTTTGATTTGAAAGCCTGATTCTTTTCATTCATTTAGAGAGTGATAGCTTCTATTTCTTGAAACTGCTGGGAAGTGAGGTTTGCATGTGTTGTGTAAAAGAGGAATATGTGGAAGGACATCAGACTTCATAATTTTGCTCTGAAAGGGAAGTAGCTCTTGCAGTGCATCTCAACAAGGTTATCCTTTGTGTGTTTCCATGTGTAGTAAATATACACTGATGTTGATAAAATCTGTTTTCTTAATGAGTGTTTTGCTTTTGTATATCATTTGTCTTAGTATTCTCTTGTTCCTTTGTATTAAGTTCCTATTAACTGGCTTACTGTTTAGGTACTGTGACTAATTCTTGCCTTCTAGTTTCGAATTTGATTACTTAATTAATGGTTTCCAGAGTTCTAGAATGATGGTACTTTTATAAATGCAATGCAACTACCACTGTTTTTGAGTAAGGCAGGAAAGGACTGAATGTCAGTCAAGTTCCCAGAGAAATACTTTAACAGAAAATCATAGAAAAAGGAGAAGAAGAGAAAATCATAGAAACCTATAGCTGGGAAGCAGACTTCATCCAGAGCCAAGGCAAAATTTTGATGAGTTTTAGACGATCTCAATGAGTTTATTACATAATTTAAAGGGAGTTTTTCTATTAGAGTCAGGCAGACTGTGTCTCTCTTGAGAACCTCTCAAGTTTTCAGTCTGTGTATTCTACATGCACTGTATCATTTTGCACCATACAGGAGCCAAGCAATACATTCTGCAATCTGTTATCTGTATGGAATTACAGAGTGTGAGACTACCTAATCTTTTGGGATTTTATTAACTCAAGAAGAGAAAATGTATATGTAAAATCTAGTCAATTAGTAACAATGAAGAAGGACTATCTGCGTACAGAAAGCAGATTAGGCTGGGGTCGGTGACTTTATGACAGCTATTCCAGTATGTTTTATTTAAAAGGCAAATTGCCAGAGATTTAGTGCTTTTGAAAGTAGTGCTATATAAAGTCTATGTCGTATGATGAACACAAAAGAGGAACAGCAGTGACAGCAAAGAGTGATTTTAATTTCTTTGAACGTTCCCTCTTTCCATTACAGTCCCTGTGTCACATCATCCTTATAAACATTGCTGGAGTGTCACAGTAGGACATATACTCTGGAGAGATATTTGTCACATGTGGACTGCCTTCAAGCCAGGACCTCAGCTGCATATAAGGCAATATGCTGAAGGAATGCAGTTTGGAAAAAAAGAGAAAAAGGCTTGAGATGGCCTCAATAAAACTATCATCTTTTGAGTAGGTAAGCTTCACCTAGGTATTAAGCATCACTGAGCAAAAGGCAAGATCAGACACATTAGTATGCTGCATCCATAGTGTAAAAATGATTATAAAACAAGATGCTGAACAGATGTGATATAATAGGAGAAGTCAGTGTAAAGAACAGAGGGAAGAGCACATTTTATCAAGCTGTGCCACATTTTGTGGATCCTGACATCTACTTCAAGATGTGACCCACCTGACATTTCTTCTGTGTCCAGGTGTTTGTTCTCCAGACATGGTAGCTGTAGGTGGATGAATGGGTACAACTGTAATGTGTGTAATTTCTGTATTTGTGTTCATAGTTGTATTATGCTATGAGACCAGTATTGATGCTTGCATTCTCAGTTTACATCAGAAATGATCCCATTAAAATCAAAAAGCGTATTGGTGCAATTCAAGAGAAAGGTGTCTGATGTCACACCAGTTGAGAAGTGTGTATGACAATTCACTTGCTCATGAAAGAGAGGCCAAGGACATTCAAAGCTGCTACTGCTACCTGAAACAAGTAAGGGAGAATTTTCTGTCTTTTACATGAAATAAAAGGAAGTTTTTTAATATCTAGACCCTCATCTAGTTATGATGCTGTGCATGATAGTATCTGTGGGCATTGGATTACATTTATTGCACTTTCTAATTATTCATTACACATTCACTCCCATAAATGTCATTACACTTTTCTGGGTGGTGATGATAGGACATGTCTGAGCTCTCTCACCCTCCCATGGTTACATTCAATGGCTCCTCTGTTCTGGTTTGAAAAGAGAGTTATTCCTCCAGCAAGCCTCATTAAAGGAAAAATCCCAGACCTCTTAAAAAAAAAGAGAAGAGAAGAGAAGAGAAGAGAAGAGAAGAGAAGAGAAGAGAAGAGAAGAGAAGAGAAGAGAAGAGAAGAGAAGAGAGAA
>VZRJ01013909.1:158496-168611 GCA_013397565.1 Ptilonorhynchus violaceus
AAAAGAAAAGAAAAGAAAAGAAAAGAAAAGAAAAGAAAAGAAAAGAAAAGAAAAGAAAGAGAAAAAAACCTGTCAGGGTCTTAAGTCTGGGGCATGGTTTAGAGTATACTGAAAATCTTGCGATATTCATGTGCATTTTATTCTGTGTACACACAAAGCACTTGTCATTCTGTGTCAAGAGAACGAGATATCTGAGTGTTATGAAAAATGACACAATGTTCTGCTACCAATGTTTGCCCCTTTGAGTTCTGAGTGCAAAGTAGATTTGACGTGTTACCAGCCCAGATGGGTAACGTTTGATTCCTGCATTATAATAATATAAGCACCTATGAACAGCAGAAAGTAAAAAAGTTGTAGCGTTGCCAATTCTTGAGAGGTAATTCTGAGCTTCATGCTTTTTTGTTCCTTATGATGCCAAAAGTGAGCAACTTGACCTTCATTTAGGAAAACTTTTAAAAGTGATTTTTACACAAAAGTGCTTGAAAACAGATGCAGAAACATGTATGAACTATATGTTCAGATGTCTTTCAAGCTGCATACAATGAAACATCATCTAACTATACGATAAATTTAGGATTAACAATTTGCTCAATGCATAAAACTCTTCTTTGAATTTTTTTTTTATGATGGATGTTTGTAGTGCATAAAGTATGAAGCTGAGACAATTAATTATTTTATACATTTTTATTTTAATATTTCTCTGTTTCTACCACATTTCTGTATCTGGCATAGTTCCATACTCAGTGTTTGTTTCAGAACACTCAACTGAGCTTCAGTCAGTCCTGAAAATCCTTCTGCATATGTTTAAAGTTAAGGCAAATATGTATATATTCAGTTACCAGGTGCAGAGATACTACTTGGTGTGAGTGAAGAGTACAGGAGCTGTATATTACCTACCACTTATACAACAAAATGCCTTATGCCTCTGACATAAATTAGTCATTCAAATTGTGTAAGTCAAAACCTCACAATCCCTCAAAGTCAAATTTTGAGGGAGTCAGAAACTCCCTATGGAATATACAGTACTCTATTTGTAATGCTTTGCACTTCCACGGTTTCTATTTTCACATAAATCTTTTTGGGATACTGTTTATGTTTGGGGTTTCAGATATTTTAATATGGCTGTAACTTTTCATTTGCACCACATGTTTTTCCAGGGGAATATAATTGATCTATTCCCCTTTGCAATATTCTATATTTTATATTCACTTCAGCTGCCTGCCTGCCTTTCTTCCTCCATCCCAATAAATTCTTTATTGCAGATTTTTTTTTCTCAGAAGCTTCCAGATTTATTGTTTCTGTTTTAAGGAAATGCGTAAAACGATAATTGGTGAAGGCATTACTGCTTTCAGTTTACAGTGTTACTAACTAGAATGACATTCATTTTGCTGATAAATTTGAGGTAAACTAGACATTCAGAATAAAGGAGTTATTACTTTTTTTGTTGTTGTTTGAGAAAAAGATTTCTTAATGCCCTACACCATAGCTTGTCAGTGGAGAATTTTTAGCAGCCAGGGCTTTTATCCATAGTGAATAAATGTTTCAGGGTAAGAGGTCAAGGACAAAGACCTCCCTCAGCTGTCAATATTCAGGCAATTGATCTTCTCCTTTTATTTAATCTCACCAGCCACTTCCCTTCCTTTCCTCTCCCTTCCCTCTGTCTTTTTCCCCTTCTCCCATTCTACTCAGGGAAACTAAATGTTCCTGCTGCCAGCAGAGCTTAGTGTAAGTGTAATATTACATGAATCAAAGGCCCTTTAGGCCATGATATAGACTGGTAATTTATTACTGAAGAACAGAGGCTTTTTTGAAATTTCCTTTAGTTCAAGCAGATCACTATGAATTAACTAGGCAAGAGGGCAGCAGGTGCTCTCATTAAATTTGCAGTCACTGCCAGCAGACAGGGAAGCATTTAAAAAAAGAATATGCAGCTGTGCTGACACATGTAATTGCAACCATCCACAGACTCATGAGATGTGTGGGGGTAGCCACAGTCTTTCAGTCACTGTGCTCGAGCTGTGCTGGCACACAAGGACCAATGCACATTGTGCTTATGATTAGGTCCCTAAAATGGCAAATTGCTTTTACTAGACCTCCAAATGTTGTGTGAGAAACAAATGAACTACTGGCAGGGCTGGGCTTAGTCGAACCACCCAGCTGAAGTGACCTTGAACTTCAGAGAAGTTCATAGCCTGATTGCAGTTTTGTGGTTTTGGCATTTCTCCACTTATCCTTTGTGAAATAACAGCTTCAACAGATCTCTCCTTGATGTATGTTCTTGGCTCAGTTTCTTCAGCCATCAGATAGTGTTTTGTGTAAAACTGGTATTTGAAACTAATGAAATGACATTTTTTGCAGAACCAAACTTATATTTTCCTTAAAGGAAAGAAAATTCCATGCAAAGCTGCTCACTAATGATACCTTCTCAGTTTACCGTTGTAATTGCTTATTACAAAAAATAGTATAGAAATGCTTATTTTGCACCCCAAACATTCCTTGGGGAAATGTTAATGAAGTAAACTCTTGGCATTGGTCCAGAGCTCCTTTGAGTCAAGGTGTCCATTGACTTCAGTGAGGTTTTACATCTAGTCTTTAAAACCTAGTTTCAGCTTCAGACATATGTGTTTTGTTTTCATTACTACTTTTCATGCAAGTTGCACACACATATCTAAGGCTTTACACTGACCAGAGTCTTATGCCTTGTTATCTAAGTTCAAAACAATCCTCGAGTGCAAATATACTGGAGTCAATGTTCTGTATTCAAAATATGTTGTACTTTGTCTATGGCTATGCAGCATGTGGTGTTTGTATACTGCACGCTGTTATAAAAATATGCCTGTTTTTTTCCTTAAGTTTATTTTCAAAATATTTTAACTAATAAAAAAAGTGAAAAAAGTTAGTTTGGTTGAGTAGAAAATATCTAAATTATGTAATTCACCACGTGTAACTACAAAGAGATATCATTTTTCATTTATAGACAATTTGACCGACCTTCCTTCCTTCCTTCCTTCCTTCCATTTTCAGAGTGCATAAATCAAAGAATAAAGTATAGGTTCAAGGTTTTAGTTCCCTTAAAGATGCTTCATATCACCTTTTTAGTATGTCTGACCCCTAAAGCAAATAAAGGGACATATTTCCACAATTCTTCAATATTTTTCTATGTGTAAACCTTTCAGGATTATAAATGACCAAATACCTCTATATATAGTCATCTATACAAGGTTTGAGGAAGAGGTTTCTTCTCTCTTGTCTTGTATTTACAGTTTCCCTGGGTTCATAAAATAGTCTGATGCTACAGAGCTATGAACAAACTACACCACTTTTAATAGAGTCATTTATCTGCTTTTGAGAAGATTAGCATGCAATCCCTAGAGACATTTCTCAGATGATAAGAATAAAATGAATGTCACTTGAGCACCTGTAATCAAATTTTTATTCCCTAAGCTCTTGACAGACTCTGCAAGCCTTGTAGTTTCCTAGGTGGGCCTTTTACAGACCCTGGTAGTGTAGTGCTGGGATTTTTCCTTTCTGTCCTCCTACATTTTCCCCATTCACCAGCCATCATTGCCTGAGAGAAAACCGCAACCAACGAACCAACCAGAAGACTCCCCTCAGCATTTTGGAGGGATGAAGCACCCTACCAACCATTCCTCTGTAGGTGTCACAGCCCAGTCTGAAGTGCTGGTGGAACAAGAGCCAAATCATTTCATGTCCTGTTGAGGAACCCTGCTACTGCAGACTTGAGTGTTCCCGGACAACTGTCGCAGCAAGAGTTCTGCACCTACAAAAACCAAAACAAAAACAAAACCCCAAACAAACAAACAAATAAACAAAACCCAACCAAACAAAAGGCTAAATTAAGGAGGGAAAAAAAAATCCTTTGGGCACAGTAAAGTCTCTCACAGTTCAAATGAAAAGCAATGTGTAAAACTAATTCTGTTCGATATAATTTGGTTTTCAAGAATTACATTGGGCTCAAATTTAGTCTGTTTTCAGACAGAATTCCGTAGTTTTAACTCAAAATACTTAAAATAGGTATTCTGAGCTTGTTATATATATATATTTAAAAATTAAATGGACCTTCCTTGTATAGCTCTGGTGAATTCTTCTGTTATCTCCACAGGATGAGGTTTGGTGTTGTCTCATCGTACTAAAATGTCCTAGCTATGATATGTGGATCCATTTTCTAGGCTGGGAAACAGAAGTTATGTTTCTGCACAAAGTTCACAGGTTCTTGAGGTTGGAAGCCCTTTTAGGTTTATTCTTGACCCTCTGAAAATGAATTCATTTAATTAATTGTCTACATCTTTAATTAACACTATTGCAAATAAATTTGCTAAACTACCAGGACGAAAGCCAACAGAACATACCCAGAATACTGTCAGATAAAAAAAAACCAGCAAGTACTAACTGTTGGTTGAAAAGTTACTGTATAACCAGATGTTCATGTCAGTATGTCTTTTCATAGATTTCAGATCAGACATGACGCCAGCTTGATACCGGATCTTTTATTCTCATCTCACTCTCTGTAATCTCTCAGCATGGGATTCCCTAACACTTATGCTGACACTGTCTTCACAATGTCAATCACACTCCCATCTCAGGTGAAACTGATCAGAAAGATTCAACCGAAAAGGACTCCAGGCATCTCCACATTTTGTAAGGATAATCTCTCATGGGCTGTTTAGAAGAAAGAGAAAAGGTTGTTTGCTAGGAGTGGGTCTTTTTAATAGCTTTGAATTTAGTACACATGAAACCTGAAAATCTACTCCCTCTTCCTACAATAGAAGTTACATGGAAATGCCTCACCTGTCTGGAAAATGGTAGCGTAAAACAGAAAGTAACAAATCCTATACAGTGCCACGAGATGCCTGAATATCATCTCAATACCAAAAGCTTTTAGCAGTCTGTTTTATTTCCACATTTTAGGCATGCTCTATAACTCCATTTTTGCATGAATGCATTAGATGAAACATCTGATGAAACAGTGGCTAATTTGCCATCTAGGGGGTTTTTTTCCTTCTTATAATTATTTGTTAACTTTTTAATATTTTCTAAAATTTAAGATGTATCTTTCATGGTGAACAGGAGTCAGAGCATATTACGAGCAATGAGCTTATTACCAGCAATGAGCTTATTTACATAACAATGGACTCAATATCTTACTGGCTGTTGAAAATAGATGAATCCACACTCATGCCAAAAGCCAAACGGGTCCTACAGTGAGGGCCCTTTTAATGGGAAGCTGCAGGAAATCTTTGGTGTTTTTGCCTTTTTTTAAAAAATGGAAATAAAATATTTTCCTTTTTATTTTCCAACTATTTTTAGCTATCTTGAGTTAATTTTCTCAATGAACTCTGGTTCTCTGGTACTCCGGAAGTTCATACAAAACAAAGGGAAAAGGCCTTCAAGAAACCTTGCATGGTCTTCATTAGGATTGAAATAATAATAGTCCTTGAAAGCACATGCTCAGTCCTAGAATGTCTTTTAATGATTTCATCATGTAATAGTAGTCTATGAACATCAAAATATATCAAGCTGTTAATAACTCTTCAATGTTTATTTTACAACATTTAATTGGAGCTTAAATGTCCTTGATGAGTCACCTGTGATACTGAAAACCTAGACCAAACATTGTTACAAATTTATACAGAAATATAAGCATTGTCAAAATCTGGCAATTTTTTTTCTTCACTGTTAGGTGAAGTTCTGCAGTGGGAAGAACCAATATGTTGCCAACTACCTCTGCTCTTTACAATGCCCAAATATTTCAGTTTGCTGATACTGAGATTTCCTTTATAACAGAAAGAAAAGCCATTGCCCATAAATCTTAACTAATTACTGTCAAATACAAGAATCTGCACCCAAACCCACATTTTAAATGCCTGCTTAAACAGAACATTTATCTTTACAAATTTTATGTAAGATGTGTGGCATTTAAGGCACCTTTACTGAAGAAGGGCTTATCAACTAGGCATGCATATATCCAAAGGAATTTCTGGTTACCATCAATTCATTTAATTTGTTAACAGACATCACTGTGACATTTGATTTCAGTGATTAGCTCTTCAGATGCTTAATGTAGAAGTGAAAGGATTTTATTTATCATAAGCACATATTCTTTCCTGAAGGCCATACCCTTTCCATCATCTTTATCATACAGATGGCTTAGTTAAAATTTCTTTTAAAAGTATCGTTTGTGTGTTCTGTGTCTTCTCTTCCCCTGTGCAAACGAATATCATGCTTTCATGTCTTATTTTTAGGGTTTTGCTGAGGACAATAAAGTGGAATAGACGCACCATTAATGAGGTGCAATGTAACTCAACCAAGGGTATGAACCTCCAGATGTTCTCACATCACATATAGAATGAATATACTGGCATGGCTTCGTGCTCCTTTGATCAAGAGCTTCTGAATGCAGTGCTGCCTAATTAACCTCTACCCAAGTTCTGCTCCACTACCAGAAGTCACAGTGTAACTTCTTCATTTTAACCATTTTTATTTACACACACCACCTCTGTGTATTTTTCACTCTCTATGGTTTCTAACTTTACTCCTCTCAATGACACTGGTCATTCAGAAAAGGTATATAAATTTGCTTACCCTGTTGCCTTTTTCCACCTAAAGTCAGAAGCTGGATGATGTTAAGAGGACAGGGAAAGTGGTTACCTTTATTTGGAGGTCCTCCAAGGGTACAAGCACGATGATCAATTGATCCCAGCAGCACATACCACATGTACCCCCCAATGGACTCTGATATTTTACAGGTTTAGCAAATTAACATAGTTGACAAAAAGCTCCCAATTAGAAATACAGTTAATGAGGTAAATCCCGCCTTCATTCAGCCTCCTACTGAAGCCCCCCTAAAACTGCTAGCTCTACTGTTGTTTTGGCTTTTAGGAGACATGGGACAGAGAAACGTCCCTGGTTCCCAGAACACTAGTGGTGATAAGGTGCTTATTTTGACTATGAGACAGGGAAACTGCTAGCTGGGAATTTACAAGGTTATAGAGTAAAGGCTACAGGGCTGCAGGACTACAGGGTTACAGGACTACTAATATATAAAAAGTATGAAAGAAAAAATCCTACTAATATAAAAGGCATAAAAGCAAAAATCTCTTTGGCATCAGCCGTATTTTGATTTTCAGAGTATTTCCCTTAGACTTTCTTTTTTTTCTCCAGCTCCTGCATCAAGCACATTAAAATTAGGGGACAAAGTAAAAATCATTGTGGTTTAATGAGCTTTTTAAGTCAAATAATTAAACTTATATTTTAACCTAATTCTAACAAATTATCAAAAAAAAAGTAAATTAATTTTTACATTTAAAATGATAAGCAGAATTTAAAATTTTAAGAGGACCAAGTACACTAATCACATTTTTTGGTTCTGTTTTATGTATCAGTTTAAATGCAGAAGAGTTCCACAATACTTTTTTCCAGTTGTGCCAGGTTCTCTCATAATCACCTTCATAATCTGTGAAATGCAACCAGACAAGAAAACAGAGGTTTAACTTTTCTAGTTGAAACTCAATGAAAGATTTCAGACTCTCATTAGGAGCCTAACAACAGTCATTTCAGATCCAGGTGACTAAGTTATATTGAAAACTAAGAGTGCAAGAATTGTAGTATTCAGTGGATTGCAACAGTGGGAGAGCACCGGGGAAAGACAACGATGGCTTCTTAACTTGAAGCATACACCAGCACTTTAGAAACATTCTATATCACTATGTGACCAGTGTGAGACAACATCAGCAACTAAGATTGCTTGCTTTTCCCCAAACCTTGAGAAAATACAAATACATTTAAAAAAAAGAAAAAAGCAGTGGTTGACACAATGTTCATGTTATGGAGTATTGAATAGTTCAACCTGAGATGTACCAAATTCTGGCATTGTTTTTTTTCAGAACATACTCTAAATCATTGATGTATGTCACTGTCTCATTCTAATACAAATACCTGTGTTAAAATGCACAGTTCTCAGGTTTTTAATTTAGTGTAGATGACCAAGAAGTATCTATCTAAAATGAATAATCAGTAAATCATCTCTACTTTAGCAGACCTAACATTGCATTCTTCCGGTATGATTCTTTCTGTGCAACAAAAAGAAATCTAAAAAAACCTTGTTGTAACGCCTTGTCTCAAGGCACTCTGACAAAAGGAAAAGCAGTTTCTTGTTTTTCAATAGGACTTCAGTTGAAACTGCCTAACAAAGGAAAACAACAGTCAAGGTTATATTTGCTTAATGTTGGTCCATGACAACAAAAATTTGAATGACTGTTTATTGCTGTGAAGTATTGCTGCTACCAAAAATCCTTGAAAACACGCTGACTCTTACTTAGCGGGTGCTATGGTTGGCAAACTTTCAAAACTTCACCTCTAAAGAGTGCTTGAACAGGGCACAGATTTGGTGTGAACAATGAGACAACTCCCGTCAGTGATGACCAGTGAGTAGGGGACACCTCCAAGTCCTCACAGTTTGAGTGAAGGCCATCTGCATATCAGTTAAACATGCGGAATCTTATCCACGTACTAGTCTATCAAAGCCTCCCATGGCTTTAATAGAATATCAGCGAGTTCAGTTCCTACTTTGGCAAGGGATTATTTCTCTTCAGTTGGTTGGTGTGGTACCATGGCAGGGTGATGTGACTGAATTTCTGCTTTTTTAACATCCTCACACATGAATTTTAATTGCTCCCTAGTTGGCTAATGTCTTTGATGATGTTTGGCCCCTACACAGAGCCTATGGTATTCCAGCTACAGACTTCTACTCCAGAATGGATTTGGCATCTTTTCTGAGAGTCCCTCTGTTCTCACTGAAGTACCTCTGTCTCTCTCTCTGTTACATACACATATATATGGTACTCTTTTGTACGCACACTTCATCTTTAATAGCATCAATGCATCGAGGAAGCAGATGCAGCTCATCCTATGGTATCTGCCTGTTCTGACAGACTGATAGAAGCAAGACCTTTATCATCAATGTCCTGTATTTTTTATAAAGATAGAAAGTAAACCTTGATGTTTTATTTCCCCTCGAATTATTTCTAGTCCCTGCCTTGAAGCCAGCACACACTTACTTTGATTAATGCTTTTTATAAGACTAAAGATCTTTTATTCTTGTTCAGTTGCCATACTTCTGGGCTGCAAAACTGTTCTTCAGTCAGCTATGTACATAAAAGCACAGAAAATAGAACTTGAATACTAGTCCATTCTGTGCCTCATGTCAGGATTAACTATACCAATCTGTTTCAAAAACTCTCCAGTGATGAATATTTGACTATCTCCCCAGGCAATCTGTTCTAGTACTTCACCTTCCTTATCCTTAGGAAATTTTTCCTAATCTACTTTTTCGCTCCCTTATGCAATTTAAGTCCATTGCCTCTTGTTCTAACTGCCATTGATGTGGAGAACAAGGTATTCTCCTCTTCCTTTGTCTACCTTTTTAAAATATATTTTAACACTGTTACAGTGTTCCCTTATCAATTTTATCTTTGAGCTAAGCAATGCCAGTTCTTTTAATCTTTCCCCATGGGTCACGTTTTCTAGACATCTGATTATTTTCAGTTGCTCTCCTCTGGCCTTTCCAACCTTTTTTCCTTTAAGGTCTTTTTTTGGATTTGCTTTCTTCCACATCCCACCACGCCACACCAGAATCCAATATACACACAGACTCCTATAAGGAGGCTGAGGGAGCTGGATATGTTTAACCTAGATAAGAAAAGGCTGGAGGGAACAAGTTCACAGAATCACAGAATGGTTCAGATTGGAAGGGACCACTGTTGGTTATCTGGTCCAACCTTCCTGCTCAAGCAGGGCCATCCGAGAGCACATGGCAGAGGATTGTGTCCAGATCGTTCTTGAATATCCCCAGAGAGGGAGTATCCACAATCGCTCAGGACTAACATGCATGTAAAGTTGCATGTGCATTTACCCACATAGTAAAGTTCTTCCTCCTATTCAGGTAAAAGTTCCTGTACACAAGTTTCTGTTCTGCCCATTGCCTCTCGTCCTATTTCTTGGCACCACTCAGCACAGCCTGACTCCATCTTCTTGACAGCTCCCTTCAGACACTCATAGACATTCATGAAGTCCCATCTCAGTCACCTCTTCTTGAG
>VZRJ01013916.1:0-12442 GCA_013397565.1 Ptilonorhynchus violaceus
CCTACAAAAGTATTTATAACTATTACATGCTCCCACTGCTAATAAAGCTTGCTTTCCCAGGCACAAGGCTCCTTCTTCCCCATATGCTCTTTGCACTGGCAGCCATCCAATTTTTTGAGTAAGTCTTTTGGCTGCTAATAATCTCTTATCAAAACAACAAGGTCGCTCTTGGATCTCACCAACTCGGCTCTCTCTGCATAATTCGGNGGCTTTCTCTCTCTGTAGCTCGGCTCAGCTTAGCTGCTTCTCTGTTTGGCCTTGGTCCAGATGGTGATAGACCAGCTCCTCTCAGGTCCAAACGGCACAGGACCAGTGCGGGGTGAGGCCGGCTGCACCCGTTGGCCCCCCGGCCAGTGGGCCCCTGGCCCAGGGGTGGGAAGGAAGCCTCTCCTGCTCATGGTCAGCAGACAGCAAGGGAGCAAGAGAGGAAGTGAGAGCCAGTCCTGCGTCACTTCCTAGGTTGTTTTTTCTTTTTTTTTTTCCTATTCTTAGTAGAGTTAGTAAATAAATTCTTTAATCATTTTTCAAGTTTGCAGCCTGTTTTTGCTATCTCCTCTCCTCTAAAGAACTAAGCGTAGGGATCTGGAGTTTGCCTCCAGGTTTAACCTTTGACACCCATGGTGCCAAAATAACTCACTACAGGACAGCTTGTCCTGTTTGAGTTATCTGACTGGTTAAGAAACAACAGATGAGCTCTTGTGGAGGGATGAGATGCCCTGCTATATCCAGGCTTTTGGTAGTAGCACAAACAGTGGCACTTTTTTAGATAGAAAAGTGTGAGAGGCCAGTGTTATTGCTCTTTGCAGGTCTTTGTCCATCTGCCAGAGCAAGTGGGATAATTGAATATAATAGTAAATTTTCCTTTCTTAAAGAAAAATAAAATCCAGTAAAGAAAATACCTTATATTGGCAAAGGAAGAGATGACGACTTGCTAATTTATTTTCAAAAAAAATTTCCATTTTGTCTCTAAATTTTTTAGGAGTTTTTTTTCTGAACAAATTATTATTGTCCTGCGGTTGCCTGAGTTCCTCGAAGGGATTTAGGTTCCTTCATTGCTCTGCTCTTTCCCCGCACTACACTGCATGAGTGGACTGGTTATTCCTTTGATGTAGTATGTCAATACTTGTCAGTGTAACAGTGGAGTTGAGAGTCCTACAGTCCTGATCTTGCAAGTATTTGAAATTTTTGAATTAATATGCATAGGCATGATTAAAAATAGTGGTGAACATTGCTATCAGGATCAGGGGCTATACTGGAAATAAAGGTATTCACTAATTCCATAAGGCATAATTTCACTCTTGAATATTGCTGTCATTTAGCTTTGTAAATGACAATGTGTTCTCATCTGGATTTGTAATGGATATTTGTGCAGGGACACTGACAGTTTTTTCAGCCAGAAGCCTTTGCAAGGAGCAGTGCATTTTTCAATGTATGTAGAAGGTCATGTAGATTGTAATTGTATACTGCAAAAATTAGAACAAAAGCTCCTGTCAGAAACTGCTTGATGTACCATGGGTAGCTGTTGTTATCATTGGAAGCTCTAAAGTTAATTTTGTTTAAATGAGCATTTTTAACAGATTCATGCTAGTAGCAAGCAAGTCACACCTTTAGGGGATAGAACTGTCCATCAGAAAGGAGTCTGTGGCCCTCTCAGCTAGGGTTTTGTAGCCCCTTTTCGAAGAATCACAAGAGTGATGGCCAGCTACACTTCTGCACTGGTGGTTTTGCTAGGGGGAGGTTGAAACCACATCTTGAAATGGTTTTAAACTCATTTCTTCTTCAATTAAAGGAATAAAATTTTTTTTTAAAGAGTTCTAATCTGTATATCCAAGTGTTTGCTTCTTGAGCTGAGCTTACAGCTAATTTTATTTTTCCTTTATTAGCAATTTATTAATCCCTTACTAGTCTGAAGTCTGAATGCATCACTTTTCTGTTGTTCCTGCTTGCTGATGGATTATTTTTATTAACACATGTTTAAAGCAGATATTTGTATCACAGATGCACCACAGATGCCTGAGGCTTTATTGTTACCTCATATTTTGTCATATACTTTGAGCATAGTGTTGTTTCTGCCAGCAGTCTGCACATATCATTGATTCACAAGTGAAAACTTCCTGGATAGGGAGATTATAAGAGTCAGGAAACAGCAATTATTATTTTAGTAGTATGGTGACATGTGATTTTTTTAAAATACATCTATTTTATTTGGTTCAGATTAAGAACTTTTTGTTACTTTTTTTGCTGTGCCTCTTTAAGCTTCTGGGAGAAGTGATATTATTTAATTTAATACTTAAGGATTCCATATTGTACTTCTAGGGAGAAAATACTTGAGAGAAGCAGGCACCAAGAGAACAGTACAGGCTAGGTGTCCTGCTAGACATGCAGTCATGTGACTTTTTCCAGTTGAATTGCAGAGTCTGGTTTTCCTGCCATGGAGGAGATTCATTCCTTTTTTGGAAGATAAATGCTCCATTCTTCTGAGAAGACACTCCACATCTGACAACACTGGGCTCAAATAGGCAACTGTTCGGGTTAAAACGCAATCAGTATTTACACCAGTTTTACCTAGCCTTGCTGATGCTGAAAATTACTCTAAATCAAGTTCCCAAGGGGTACTGCAAGTGTGTATGGAGCAAAAAGTTTAGATAGTTTTTGAGCAGACTTGTCTTTTTGGGCGGTGTGTAGATCTAAGTATGTGCTTAGTTGTCTGAAATCAGGAATAGTCTATGAACTGTGTCAGCTATGGTATTTGAAAATGAAACTCACACAGTGGATACTTACCTAGGTTCATAATTGAAGGCTAATTCCAGGGTACTCAATGAATAAGTGTTTCCAGAAAAGGACTTTTCAATATAGTTGGTAACTGCTGCTGTGTGCCTTTGTATGAAACAACTAATTCACTGCACTAGCACCTGAGCAATAAATAGTTTTGCATATTCTACTTCAAATAGACTTCAGGGAGGTGGAAGTATGCTTACTGGGTATCACTTTCAGATTTTTCAGTATTTAATTAGACACTGCCATCCTGTTAAAATAAGACTTAGAATCATAGGATTGCTTGGGTTCAAAGATGATCATGTTCTAACCCCCCTACCATGTGCACGGACACCTTCCACTAGACAAGGTGGGCCAAAGCCTTCCTAGAGTAGTACATGATTTGTAGCCCAGAAGGCCGACTGTAGCCTGGGCTACATCAAAAGAAACAAGGCCAGTAGGTCGAGGGAGATGATTCTGTCCCTAAATCTGCTTCCACGAGACCTCACCTGGAGTACAGTGTCAAGCCCTGGAGTTCTCAAGCACAAGAAAGACATGGACCTCTTGGGGCAGGCCCAGAGAAGGGTCACAAAAATGGTCAGAGGGATGGAACACCTCTCCTATGAGGAAAGGCTGGAAAAGCCGAGAGTGTTCAGCCTGGAGAAGAGAAGGCTGTGGGGAGACCTCATTGTGGTCTTTCAGTACTTAAAGGGGGCTTATAAGAAACATAGGGACACACTTTTCAGTAGGGCCTCTTGTTATAGGACAAAGGGTAATGGTATTAAACTGAAGGAGGGTCAATTTAGATTAGCTAGAAGGACAAAAATTTTTACTATGTGAGAGTAGTAAAACTCTGGAACAGGTTGCCGGGATAGGTTGTAGATGCCCCATCCTTGAAACATTTAAGGTTCTGAGCAACCTGATCTAGTTGAAGATGTCCCTGCTAATTGCAAGGGGATTGGACTAGGTGACCTTTAAGAGTGTCTTCCAACCTCAACTATCCTATCATTCTATCATTTCATAAGAGAAAATTAGTAGAGCTGAGGAGGGTTAAAACTGGGGAAGGAGCACTTCTGATCTGCTTCTGTATGGTTCATTTGAACCATTAGCTTTTTCACTACAGTTTCTCAGCTCTAATTTGGATTGCATTAAAAATACAATACAAGAAGTACTCAGCTTCACTGCTGTGAACAAGACTTTATTGAACTAAGATGTGACTTGTACGAGTCCAAGGTTATATTTCAGCCAGAGTAGCAAGTAAAATGTCCTGTGTGCCTCGTTGGTCATTCCATTATTTTCAACCTTGAGGCATTTGCTTTGCTGCCACTAAATTTTCACACCTGTCATCAGCATGCCCATTAGGAAAAACCCCAGCAAACCAGTGAATAATAGACCCAAAGTACATTGCTGGTAAAATTTAAATAGTTCACAGATATAAGGCAGTCCAGTATATTAGTGTGAGAAATCTCTATGTTTTCTCTTCCAAACTTGCCTCTGGAGCGTTGTCCTAGGGAGAGGGCTGTCACATCTGCCCCCTTTCCCAAGAAGAAGGACCTCTGTAAGGTATTGCCTCTGAACCTCAGAAACATCATTAGAGGCTTCACCACTCCTTGTACTTTTGAGGCAAACGTACCATCAAAGATTTTCACTGTTGCAAGCCAGCTGCTGAGGCTGTTACTTATTCAAGTCAGCTGAATGCCCATATTGCAATCAAAGTTTTCTGTCGTAACATTGATGGAATTGACCCAGCAGAAGAGCGGAAGCTGTGATTTGAGCAAGTAGCTGTGGCTTTTCCTGGCCAAATGCTCAAGTTCTTCAGTAGGTGAAAGTCAATAGGCCTTTTGAGTTCATGTTTAAATGGGATTGCTTTATTGCACTCCAATACAAATAAGAAGAATGGAGTCCCTCCAAGAGCTCTCTGTGTCCTAAGATGATCAATCTTAGCTGAAAAGCAGGATTAAAACTAATATACAAAAAAAAAAAAAGCAGAGGGCAAACCAAATATTAAGTTACACAATTTTGTTTCCTTCTTTTGTATTAACATAATTTTGTAATTAAAATCAGGGAGACTTAACAATTTTAAACACTGGGCTCCTTGCTGCAATTTTGAGCTTTTTGAGTTAATACACAGACAGAATACCTGTTTGTTAGATCCAACATAAAGAAATAACCAGCACAATCCTACTACAAATGCCTGCTTTGATGGCAATTTTACACTGGCATATGAAAATGCATTCATATATATTTTGGGAAATTAGACATGCAAATTTAATTGTTTAAAACTTAACTGAAATGTCTATATATATACACACATATATATGTGGATATTCCATGATAGATTTGTTTGCTAACTCCACAAGGGATAATACATGATGTGTACTAATTTCTGTCTTAAATCTAACAGGAGTTAAATAGGTATATCTAATGTAACACTTTCACAGTACAGGGGGCAGTATTGGCCTGTGTAATATAATGTGCTTTGTGTATGAGAGACAGACAAGTGAAAACCCTTCCACTTCCATCTCTCAAACAAATAAGTAGTAATTAAAGAACCCTTTGAGGCAGCTTCGTGTTTGTTTTGAATAAACTTCAGTATTTGTTCAATCCCTTTGAAGATGTGAAAGTTGACCTGCAGCAGGAAAACTCTGTGAGAAAGCTGTATAGAGCCTTCAGGTCCTCAAAATTGTCACCTCTGACCTCATTGGATGTTGCTGAAAAAGAAAAAGACTAGAAAGCTAGTCCTTGCTTAATCCTCTAATTAGATATTTCTTTTAAATAATTAATTGCTTGGACTACTAACCTCTTTTGCATAGACCTTTCATAACTGAGTTTTCAAGCTCTCCTCTTTCTTTTTTTCGCAAAGCATTTTATGAAGCTCCTCTTCCCTTAAACATCACTCCTCAACTTATGCCTTTTTCCTAAACTGCTGTGTCTAGTAATTCTAGTGCTGTGGAGGTCATCAAAGAAACACAGACTTTCAAAATTGCCCTTTGAGAGGGATGGTTCTTTTGTCAAAGTTGCAGTGCTCTGAGTGAGAACAATAGGGATTTTCCTGTCATTATCACAATGCCATGGTTTAAGTAATAACTCCAGATGTCATCAGCATGGAAATTTTCTCATTTTGGTAAGCCTCCTAAGTTGAGTAAGGTTTCTGCAAGTTTTCTTAAATCTGACTTCACAGAAAGCAGCAACTCTGAGTCAAAAGGGACAGACCACAAAAGAGGTATGCATTTGTCTTGGTGACATTATTTTTTTGTTGTATTTGACAGAAAACTTTTTGCCAGTCACCAGAGCTTTTAATCAACACTGTCAGCTTGATTGACTTGACTCAATAGAAGTTTAAATGAACGAAATTTCCACCAAATTAATCAGTGCCTTTTTTTTTGGTGCTGATTATTTTACTGTTAATTTTTAAAATTTTATTGTTTAATTCCTTAGATAAAAAGCTAAAATTTGTCTTCTTCTAATACTGCTGCTTGAGCTTCTTCGTAATATGCCTAGTCCTGGTGGCAGACTGAGGCTAACACATTATTAGGATGCAGGGAATGCTGCAGAGAATACTTGTAGTATCTTGTCTTCCGATATATCAATAGTTATATATCTATATATACCTAGTTCACTGTTTTTGAAACTTTTTGAAAGTGCAGCATTCTCTAGGTCAGCTGTATTTGTGCTACTGCTGGACAGAGAAGCTAAAACTATCCATAATTACTGAGAGCAACAGAAATCACAGTTCTCCACCCCTGAGGAAACTGGGTGAATGCTTGTAATTAAAGGTAGTTAGTGGCCTCTTCAGCTGCTACACCTCGACTAACTTTAGGTCTCACTGCCTTTTCTTCCAACCCTCACTTAGGGTGGTATTAATGGCTGTGTGACTATGGTGTGAGTCACTTACCATCAAGCCCTAAAGTCTAATCTTGGGCAGAAAAAAAGATGAAATTTCACTTGCAAGCTACTGTTTAAGAAGTACTAGACCTAGTTTAATAAAACTAAAATGTGGAAGTGCAATGTCTAAACATATCCCATCACTCACATATATTTCAACATGAAGAATAAATAAGACATGCAATTCAATTGTGGCTGAACCCCTCTCCCTCTTCCTAAGCTCCTTCCAAACAAAACAAACAAAAAATTGTTTCTAACTGAAAGGAGCAAGAAACTATTTCCTGTTAGGATAAAGACTGAGCAAAATCATAGGTTGGACTTGATGATCTCAAAGGTCTTTTCCAACCTAGTTAATTCTGTGATTCTGTGAAAATCTTCCCAGTTTATTTTGGTATTAGCAGAATTAGCAGAAATGTCAGTGCTTTACATCTGTTTGAATATAGAATTAGCATAACATTTTGGAATATGGTACTGGCCATAATTGAAGTTCAGAGATCCAACTCAGATGTACAATAAAGAAAACAGGGACAAATACTCTGCTGCAATTTTGGTTGGAGGCGTTAGTGGTAAGAGAATAAAATATGTGCTGGCTTATCTATGCAGGGACAGACATACGAATATATTGTAGTTGTACTAATTATAGAACTTGTTACAATGCTTGAAGCTTTCATTCTGTCAAATGAGATTAACTGAAGGGAGAAAATGCGTGTTCACACAGGCAATACGCAGCAATAGCGATAGGCAACTTGTCAATACCTTTCTAGTACCTCATGCTACCTCTTCAGCATGGGGTAGCTTCTCTGTTTTTGCTGCAGCCCAGCAAATACTTTAGATACCTTGCTGTCTGAAATTATTGCTTCAGTTTGCCCATGCTCACTGAAGTGCTATTTCTGTCTTGGAAGCATTTTTGGATGCATTTCAGTAGGCCTCTTAAATGTTACTTCTATACCTACGTAGCTCTGGTGAAAGTAAGGATGTCTCTGAACTTTCCCACTGTTTTTCTAGTTTTTGCTTAGAAAAATATAAAAAGAGGAACTATAGGTGCCTTTCAGGAAGTTTGCTGCTGAGGTGTTCAACCTGAGGACAGAATCTAATTTGCAGCCACATCATATGTCAGAGGTGGCCCTGACTGTTCTCCTTGGACTGTGTATGAAATGCTTGTACCACCACCCTGGGAAAGGCAGACCTACTCTTGTAAGCCCTGGTATTTTGACTGTTTTGCAGTGATTCCTGCCCTCATGGAGGCAGATTTTGAATTCTACTCAGCTGCCTTTTAACACCTCTCTGCTGTGTGTGAGCATCCTCCTACATCATCAGTCCTGCAGAACTGAAAGAAATACTTGTAATTGAGACCCTTCCTGCACAGGGCTCAATCTAGAGGCTTTTAACATGGATGCCACTACCGTCCTGGACTGAGGAAGTGGAGGAAAAGAGGGTGAAGCCCCCATTTGCCCAAATCTATGTGCTGCGATAAAGAAGGCAGCCAGTGTAGAGTGTGTTTGGCCTGCCTGGGACCTCCATGTTGCTCTTCTTTCCTTGCTGTCACTGACAGACCTGACCTAGTGACCTAGGAAGGGAATGTCTGAGCTGGCTGACATCAGTGTCCTGGCTGCTCTCCTACAGGCAAGCAAAGGAGGCAAGTTGCTTCCAGGGCTCAGGAAGGAGTCATCCTGTGCTGGACCTCATGCCAGGTAACAAAGCAGCAGAGGGAAATCCAGTCTCTGACTTGAACTGGACCTTGTTTGAAGGCAACAGGTGTGTCCTGGATCCCTCCTGCACCTCCTAAGGAATAGCTTGAAATGCTTTGATGCAGGAAGTTACTGGTGTTAGCTCAGTTGGTTAGAGCATGGTGCTACTAATGCCGAGGTGGTGGGTTTGATCCCCATACGGGCCATTCGCTTCACAGTTGGACTCAATGATCCTTGTGATCCTTCCACTTCAGAATATTCTGTGATTTTGTGATTTCAGGGTTAAAGTTTGTGCAGTGGTGCTCCAGCCACAGGGCTTACAGTGGTACATACATAGTGCTATCTGTGCTCCCAGCTTGGCCTTCACCTGCTGGAGACTGGACAACAGATGTTTCTGACAGGCAGGTGGACTTTTGCTCATCTGAGCTCCCCTCTGCTTTAAAGACATGGCTAATCCACCAGCAGGTGGCTTATTGTTGCCTCCATCAAATGACAGTCACAATAGTCGAGTACTTTAAATGGAGTGAAACCAAATGATGCCATTTGTCCTGGTCTTGCCTGTGACTTGTTGCCTCAATGCAGCAATGAGCGTGAGAACTGAAAGAGCTCTGCTTATTTGGCCCATAAGCTTCTTGGAAGCTACTCTCTCACCATGAGGTGAGCCATCAGTTTAAGGACAAGGCAAGCAAGATGATATATATTCATGTCAGATACTTACTGCACAATTTTGTAACATTTTACTGCCACTGTCCTGGTGTTTGCTATTTCGATGGCGTCCATCACAAAATCAGACCAGCAGGACTTAAACAACAAAGGGAATCCTAAACTTGAGCTCAAACATGGTGCTACCAATATTCTGCATTCCCATTTTTCCCTGTTACTTCCTCTGTCCCTTAAAATCGAATGGGTGAAAAAAAGATATCGTCTTTTGTAACTGCTTTATTCACCACCAAAAGGCATATGTGCAACAAGCTAACTGTTTAGTGGTGGGCATCAGTGTAATGGCAAGTAGCACAAGCAGTGAAGAATAGCATTACATTCCATTATCACTACAGAAGGAACGTAAGAAGATCGTATGCCCCAAGCTCTTGTCAGAAAATGGCTTGCTATGACTGCTTGTACAGTTCTTTGTATCATTCAAAAGAGGTTCCTAGAGCAAACATACTGGGTTGTCCTCTGTAATGCACAAGGGGAAAGAGAACCACTGAAGAATTATTCACGTTTTTACCCCTCATAACTTGTGTCTTTTCTTGGAATGTGTACCAGCTTGACTCAGCTGCTTGTTGGTTATATTTGAGAATCTCACTCAACTGCAGAGAGCTGAAGATGGTAAACAATTGCAGCAGAATTGTAACTGGGGAACTCCTTAAGAACTACTCCTGGGAAAGGATTTAAACTGCTTAGAGTGATGGCTGATACAATTTAGCACCTAGCAATGGGAAGGAAAACATTCATTATACAAAGAGCTTTCTGAAAAGCAACATCAAGTACTTCAGAGACCTGCCTTGGACCTAGTGTCACAGGGTATATTTTTGAGTGTCATTGCAAATGAGAGGTGACCCTCTCCAAGTCACAGGCTACCTGACTGCCTGAGGTGCTAATTCTTTGGCTGCAGGCTCTGCTTCTCACAAGACAGCTTTTGCAATATCCAACAAAATGAGTAAAGGCTGAGACAACCTTTTGACAGTTATTTTCCCTCTGCTCTGGTGGCTTTGGCTGAGAGCGCCACATCAATAACCTTAAATAAAGAGAGTCGTGCAGTGATCTTGGCAAAGTTTGAGAGATGACTGGGCTGGTGAAATTTAAAAAATCCCTGTTTTTCTTCCTTCTCAGAGCATGAACCCTGCAGGTGCAGAGAAGTATGTCCCATATCTTGGTCCCTACTGTACCTGGGGTCAGTACGGGGATGCTCCAGGCGAGCTGGAGGCAGGAATCCTATCACAACACTGATTTTTAACCCCTACTGTGCAAACCTCTTATTGAAAGACACTGATACATCTGTGACTTATGTGTTGGACTTGATCTCTCTTCAGTGTACTGACTTCCCCCTTCTGAGGGATTTCAAGCACGGGTACCTTACTGATTTATTTATTTTAAAAGGGGATTTTGTCCCTGTTGAAGCCTTACAGCCCCTGCTGTGCGTCACTCTCTCAGGAAAGCAGACTGACTGCAATGAAGTAGATGGCTGTTTGCCAGAAGTGAGTCGCTCACTTTCTGTTATTTACCTTTCCTCGTTTTTCGTCAATGATTTGGTTTGGTTGGGTTTTTAATCAAAGCCAGCCTTTCTCCAATAGCCTGTTCTCCCTCGTGTGTCTGTGGATGTGTGTGCACACAGGAGAGGGGGAGGCAAAGAGGGAGGCAGAGAGCAAAACAGTTCTTGGGCTATGTTGACAGATGAATTCTTCCTCAGTTTTCGGATTTCAAGCCTGTCAGCGGCGCTGCTGGTAAGTGGGAAAAAATACTGCTAGGGAGGGGAGGGCGAGGCTGACCTAGAGGGGACTAGACCGGGGGGGCCCATGTACTGCCACTCACACAGCAACGGGACGCCTGGTAAAGCAGAGCGGCAGCCCTGGGGACCCCTGCAGTCGTCAGACTCCCCACAGCTGCCCCTGGAGACAGCACACTTGTCAGCAAGGGATTTTCTTCCCCTCCTCCCTTGATAAAGATCCCTCAGCTGGTATTATGGGTTGTGTCCTTGGCTTATTGTAAAAGCTAAACAAAACAAAAAACAAGGGGAAAAAAAATCTGCGTGGTTTTGCAATCTGGAGCTGAGCCTTTGATCCTCCCGCTCAGCCCGAGGATGGTGGCATGCTGGCACAGCTGCTCCCTGGGTACACCTGAGTGCTCCCGGGGTGCCCACGCAGCTCCGTTTGCAGGGAAAGGAAAGAAGTGGAAGTGTCTGCCAGAAATGTTAACTGCCCCCCGCCAGCACTAAAGGTGGAGAGTGTGCGTGTGTGGAGGCAGCAACTGTCCTTGCAGAGCTTTAACTAAAGTGGTAACCTGCAGCTATGGAGTCACCGACTAAGGAAATTGAAGAATTTGAGAGCAACTCTCTGAAATACCTACAGCCAGAGCAAATAGAGAAAATCTGGCTTCGTCTACGAGGCTTGTAAGTAGTACTTTTATTTTAATCTCCAATTTCCTCCCACTGTCAAAATTATTGTAGCACTTTATTTTTTCTTTCTTGCTGTACCTTCAAAATCTCCCATGAGTTTCCACACCTGTTCTCCATAAATACAGTGATTTAATCTTAGCAAAAGATACATTTACTTCCTTAAATTGAACTGCTTCTTACATTCAACAAACATTTTCAAGTGGAAATGTAGAAATGTCATTAATGAAAAATTTTAAGATATAAGCAGTTACAGGGATGCTAATTACTTCAGGTGTTATACTAGAAAAGTTTTGTTATAACCTGAATGGTACTTAATTGAATCCCCTGTTCTCAATAATCTTACCCTTAGCTGCAACACAGAGGAGACTTTTTCCTCATTACAATGTACACCATTTCTGGCACTGACACTGATGAATAAGGATAAAATAAGCAGAGAAGACACAGCTGGAAAACATTTCCCATAGCATTTGTAATGGCAGCAAATTAATCTTCCATTGATTGGATTGTACTTATTCATTTATACATTAAGCCTGACTTGCCATGAGATGACTGGGCACTGCCTCCTGAGTAGAAAAAGGTATCTGTGCTTAAAGAACTTGGGACTGCAGGAAAGAAAAAGCTGTAGTGTCTGCCTAGCTTATTTAGAAGCAATGTCAGGTGTCTTTTTCAGATTCTCTGTATGTAAAATGCTGTCAAACATTTATTTGCCCATCAATTCTTGGCCAAGGCAAAGAGAAGCATTACCATGTTAAGTTACGTCCTTTTCTGTGTTCAGAAGTGTACATGTTTGTGTTTTTTTCTTCAGCCTCACATGTTAGAGTTATTAAAATTTCAGCCCTCAAGGGAAAGGTAGCAGGGAAGGGAACAAGGAGGCTTGGAAACAGCAGAAGCAACAAAACAAAAAAAGAGTAGGCCAGTAACTGAAAACAAATGGGTCCAAGGTAAACCTGAGTTACTTTTTGAGTGTTACTTTGTGTGAGCAACTATATATATATATATA